>JAODAL010015865.1:0-82459 GCA_025379985.1 Phyllomedusa bahiana
AGAAACTTAAGGGTTAATTGCAACGAAATTCATCATGGGAAAGTTTGGGTTCCCCATTTCCGCAAGCCCACTGGGTAAAAAGATTTAAATACAAAATACAAAAAAGGCCAAAATAAAAATTTTATAATGTTATTTAGATAACAAGGTTTTAAAAAAATTTTTTCGAAACAATTTATTATTAAAAAAGACACCACCAAAAATAAATTGGGGTAAATTAGTTTTTGGGTTTTAAATTTTTCCCTTTGGGGGGCTTTTGGGCTAAACTTGTACAACTCCTTAAAACCTTTGGTAAATTTCTGAAATTCACTCTAGACTCATCCTTCAGATAGCAAGCCTGAATTTCCCTTTCCCCTTTTTGGGGCCAGATCCCTTTTCCTTGGGCCCTTTTCCCCTTTGGGTAGGGACCCCCCCTTGGGGGTTTCCCGGACTACTCTCCTGGGTGATGCCTATGCTCCCGTTTCTGACCCACCCCTTCCTGTTTCTACGATGATGTTCCGGTTCCTAGGGGGGACTGCTGGGAACTCTTCCCGGTTCCAGCTTCCCCCGTATGCTCCTGGTGTCAGTTTTCCCAAATCCAGACCCTGGTCTACTCTTACTACCCATATTCCTGATCCCAGTTTCGGTTTTATTTTTCCCGTATCCATACCGAGACCACCCTCCCGGGCTTATCCCCATATATAACTTTGTGAATTAAAGAAGACACATTACCCCATTTTGGATTTTCCCGAAAATAAAACATAAACTGAAAATTTTGCCCATTGAGAGTTACCATGGTTTGAGTTGGGGAAAAACCTTTTGCAAGCTAACTAAGTTTACTTAAAAACAGGCCCCACCCCAATGTAAACTGCAGATACAAATGGGGAAATTAGTTGTGAAATTGGGACAGCTATGCAGTTTTTCCTGGATCACTGTATTTCTCAAGTATTAAAAATATCCCAAACCTGGAAATGAAAAAAATTCAAATGTAAACATACTACCTTCCCATATGTAGCCCGAATGGCCAGTAAAGAACTGGCAGAGAAGAGGATGACAACACCGCTGTTAAATTTTGACTAATTAAATAGCTCCCAAGGGGAACTTTTGTTTCTTTTCCAAACAAAAAACCAAATCATGGGAAAAGAAACAGCGTTTGCCCTTGAGCAAACCCCCCTTCCCTGTTTTCTGCCCAGAAGCAATTATAAGGGTTGCCTGTGAATTTTAAGGGAAAATTTGGGATACCCCCGGGCCCGGGCGTATTATATTAAAAAAAAAATTAAAAGCGTGTTCCAGGACCGATCAATGCTCGTTCGTTCGTCGGGGTATGAGTAAAATTAGAAGAAAAGACTCATACTTTCCTCCCGTACGCTCCCATTCACTTCTGGCGGTCGGTCCATCCATTCATGCTAAAGCCGTGAACTTCATCTTCAAAGTGAAACTCCAGCCTCCCTAAAAAGCCACAAAAGTCCTGCCATCTTGGGCCTGTAATTGGCTGGCCTGTCATCTGAACCCTGATCCCTTTACTGCTCGCCCAGGAAAACGGGAAACGGCAGCTGGGAGTGAACGGGAGCATCCGGGAGGTAAATAGATATGAGTTTTCTCTTCTATTGTTCCTCATACCCCAAAGCACGAACGAACATTGTTAGGTCTTGGAACACTCCTTTAACTCACCCTTATAGCCACTTTCTTTTGTCCCTTAATTACCACGATTTTGCCAAGAACTTTTTTTATGTGACCCTTCAGGCCATCAACCTTTACCTCAATGGTCCTTTTTTGCATCTCATACAATAAAAGCAGAGACCGGGGGTTTAGGCCCCAAAAATTAAATACAACATCAAGTTGCTTGGGGACTGGCAGAGAGCACCAGAGCACTCGCCGCAATGAACCATGGCTTTTTTTAGGGGGATTTATTTTTTTAAAAATTTTTTTGGCCCCTCACCCCTTTTACATCTTTTTTTTTAAAATCAAGGACAAACCCCCTTTTAAAGTTGGGGAAAATTCCCCCAACCCTTTGGGCAAAAAGGGGGAGATACTACAAACTCAGTTTCTGTGTCAGCCTGTTTATAAACCCCCATACAGCGCTTTGGGGGACAGTAATGGAAGTCCTTTTCCCGGTTTTTTGAAACTATAGTGCTGTTAGTAAAGAAAATATTCAATATAGCTTTTGCTAATAATCAATTGCCAATGTATTTGGGACCTTCTAGTATACAGTACATACAGGTTTTCTGCTTTTGGCCCCTCTTTTCGTTAGGATATTTATCTCTGTAATCCACGAACTCTGTCTACAGAGAATGTTCTGTATGAGTAAGGGGGATATGTAAGGTTTTAACGATTAGATAAAGGGTCTAATGTCCCCCCAATGGGCCCCCCCCTGGGGGGAAATAAATAAAATTATTTTTGGTTAATTTAATTTATAGCCCTTTACGTGTCAGGGGTTTTTTTAACCCCTTTTGGGGAGAGGGGGCAGAAAATCCCTTTAAAAGGGGTGGCAAAAATGGAAAGGTTCTCCAGACCTCCCTGTTTGACATGAAGTCTCCCTGTACACTCACTCCCCTCACTAATCCTTATCTCTTTTTTTATTCTACTCCTACTCTTTGAATTTAGAATTCTATTTCTAAATAAACTTTTTTCCCACTGCTTTTTTATCTTTTCCCGAGAAACCCTTTAATTTGCCTTTCAAAACTATGAAACCCAAATTTTCCCCCGGGCTGTTTCTGATTAGCTTTTTATTTAAAACCTGTGTCTGCCGTTTACAGTGCAGTTCCTGATCACGTTCCAATGGGTCTCTGTTCCTGTGAACCCTGCCTCAAGCAGCCTGGTTTCTGGACTCCAGAACTTCTTCTGCCCTGGTTCCTGCTTGTCCATTCAGTACTTAATCTGGAACTTGTTATACTATTCCTGACTCTTGGCTATTCCTAACTACACACTTGACTCATCCTTCCCATAGCACGCCTAGAACTATTCTGCATCCTGATTCCTGGCTTTACCTTTGGATACTACACTTGGTTCCTGGACTACTCTTTTGGTGACTAATCTTTGCTCTGTTTTTGACCACCTTTTAGGGCTTTGACCATGTTCCTGTCCCTAGGTGTGCTGCTGGGCTTCAAGCTTCTGGTTCCAGCTTTTGCCATGCTCCTGGTATCAGTTTTCCCAAATCCATGTTCCAGCCTGGGTCTATTCCTGTTATTAATACTCCTGGTTCTAGATCCTGGTATCTGTTTTTCTTTTATACCATCACCTAGTCTACCCTTTATTTATTCCCGGTTTCCATCCTGTCCTTTTCCCGAATTTGAACTAAGCTGGTTCCTGTCTGGTCTTGTTTACGCTCCATAGCTTCCTTTTTTTTCCCGTTTTCCCAAATTCTATTTTTGACCTTTTAGTCCGTTTTTAAACCCTCCAGGTCTATTCTGGTACTATTCCATACATCATGTCTGTGTCATCCTACTCCATGCTCTAATCCCGGCCCCCCGTCCAAACGCCGTTGTTTTTCCAGCTGCCTGTCAGTGACTATTCTAGTTTGCAAAACCTAAAGAATTCCCGCCGAAAAATCCCCTACCTCCTTAACAGGGGGTTTAAAAGGGGGAAAACCAAAGGCAAACCCCCAATTTCCTTACCTGAGTTTAAAAACCCGCAAAAAAACTCAGCAAACAAAATGAACCCCCAATATTGGGCAAAAGAAAAAACAACAAGCTTTTTTAACACTTATAAATCATTTCTTTTTCTTTAATCCGAAAAATTTCCCGACACCCCCCTTTATTTTGGGGGATGGGTTTAATTTCCTAATCCCCAAAACCCGACTTGTTTCATGAATCGGGAATGTTTTTTTCATGTAGGCCCCCTCAAACATTAAAGGGGTACTGAAGAATTTACTAAGCAAAACAAACCAAAAAGTAGTAACTCGCCACAGGCGAAATTGGGAGTTCTATTCAACCAAATAGGGCGTATTCCAAGCAGCCCCATTTTCCCTTTCCAGACCGGGTGGGGCTTATTTGGGATCTTTCAAAATTTAAAAAAATAGGCTATTTGGCCACATGCCTGGGGCAGCAAAAAAGGGTTTTCTGACCCAAGGCCGCAATCACAATAATTTCATCGATCTAGCATTGACATGTTTCACAGCACTGTTCAGAGATTCTCATCACTCACGTTAGTCCCTGTCCCTACGGAGGCTCAAAATCTAAATTATTATGGGTATCCATGAATACAAAAAATGAAAAATAAAAAAAAAAAAAAGCAGTGAAAGCAAATTTCTCCCCACAATTTTTTTAAACCCAGTTATGTTTTAAACTTTTTTTCATGACTGTTTTTCAAAGGTAAGGGATCTCACCTTCCAATGTCCAAACTCATTCAGAATGGTTTGAGCTTCTTGTGTTACTGTGTAATCGAGGGGAGGGGGCTATGGCGGGGTTTTGGTAAACTTTTCCCCAATCAAAGACAAACCGATGATCCCAAACCCCCTCTGTTTTTTCAGGGATAGAGCAAGGGAAAAGCTGGGATCAAAACCCGATCACTTCACCCCCCCTTTCCCAAAAGCCATTTTTGTTTTTCAAATATTTGCCCATTTTCGCCTAATCTGAAAATATTTTCAATTGTAAAATTTAAAGTTTTATTAATCCCAAATTTATAAAATTCACACCCCCCTAAAATTTAAAAATTTTAAAATTTACTTTAAAAAGAAAACCAAAAATTTAAATAAGCTGAGATATGATAAATATTTACCTTAGAGGGAAATTTACCAAACTCTTTGATTAGCTTTAAACATGCAGGTAAAGGTAAATTAAGACTATTACCAAATACATTTCTGTTTTGATTTTACTTTTCTTCAGAGATAAAAGTAGATCTTATTTCCTGCTTATTTACCCAAAAGGGTTTTATAGGTTTTTATCCCCCCCTTTTCCCGCTCTAGCAGCCCTGGTCAGGATTTTGGGGAAAGGTTTACTGCCCCGTTTTGTCTTTTCAGAAACACATGAGGGTTGTTTTTCCCCGGGATTCTCACAAAGTGAGTAAAAATTTTTTTAAATATTTGTATTACAGTTTTATCTTTGGGGCCCAAAACCCGTAGGATATGACATTTTTTATAAAAATGTAAGGGGGGTTTTTTGTAAAACAGCTTTTAAAAAAACATTTCATATCTTTTGGTGGGGGCCCCCCAAAAAAAAACCCAACAACCCGCCATCAACGTCTAAATTGTTTTTTTAAACAAATCCTGCGTGAGGGGATTGGGATTGTGGGACAAAATTACCGTTTTTTGGAGGGCAAAATTTTGACATCAATTTGTTTTCAAAAAATACACAAATTCTGTCCCCCTTTTTATTTTATTTTTTATTTTCATTGGAATTTCCCGTGGTTATGGGCCCAATTTTCCAAATTTATATAGTTTTTTCCCCTTTAAAGCTTTACTAAATTGGAAAACAAAAAAAATAGTTTACATTTAAATCAAAAAAAAATCCCATGTTTTTTTGGTCCCCCGGATAGGGGGACTGTAACAGTTTTTTTTTCCCCTTTAAAAAATGAGGGTTTTAATTTTTATAGATGAGGGTTTTAAATTCCCACTCAAACATTTTTAGGGTACATGGAGCTTTGTGATTACTATTTTGTTTATCTTTTTGGAGACCAAGGGTTAATTTAAAACCCGTAATTTTTTTGGGTTTTTTTTTTTTTATTTTTTTTTTTTTTTTTTTTGTGGGGATTCCCCCCATGTGGTTTTCAATTTTCCCCTGAAATTATTCCCGCTACAAAAAAACAATTAGAAAATTTTTAAAAAGTTTTTTTTTTCTAGATATTACTGCTTTTCACTAAATAAAACCTAATTTCAATAAAAACTCGATAGAAACTTTTTTTTGCGTTTACATTTTTCAAGTTCTTGTTTTAATCTTCTATCAATAGACCTGCATGGAGGCCTTTTATCTGTGGAAAACTTATACTAGTAATATTTTGGGGTACATAAGGATTTGTATTAAGTGCAATGCATCCAAAAGGTGAGGGCGCATCCAGCGGTGACAGGGGGTTATAGGAACACTAAACTATAAACAAGAGATAATCTTGCTCCAGTGTTTGTCAGTGTGCAGGATGTTTGTAAAACAATTTGAGGGGGCTATGCTTAGCCAAAGGGTCGGGGCTTTTGTCCTACTACAGAGAGGGTATATGAGGGGGGCTCCTGCTTTATCCAATTTTATAACAATTTTAACTACCTCCCTTTATTGATTAATCACTGATCATTCAAAAACATTTTTTAAGGAAAAATTAATCAATTATAAACACTAAAAACATTAACAACTTTTATTATCTTTTTTTGGAGGAAATAAAAATGAATCAATACATCCTGTATATTTCAAATTTGTGCTAACAACAGCAAGCCTTTTTAAAGCTATGTGGATGGAAAAGTAAAACAGTTATGAATCTTCTGACACAAAAACAAATGATTGAAAAAAATCTGACACTGCCATAAACATAAGACCCACAAAATATCACACTTAGAAAATAATGGCAGAATAGTTTTTTTTTCCATCACTCATAAAAGTTATTCACTACATTATAAGTAGTCTAAAATGCTGCCTTATACAACTTAATCAAGCCATCCCTTACATGGCTACGTCAATGGAAACATTAAAATGTTAAGGCTCTGGGAACTGGTGAGGAAAAACAAGAACAAAAGTTGTTGATACGGACATGAATGTTAAGTGTAAAATGCGTTGATTTTAATTATTTAAATTTTTCAAAAATGTTTTTTTTTTTTTCTTTAAAAAAACAAAGCAAAGCCATGGGTTGTACAGAGGATGGGTAAAGAACAAATGAACAATAATCAAACCACAAAGAATTTTTTTATCTTACTGCAGATTAAAAAGAAACAGCTTTAAATAAAAAACTCCAAAAATGCAGGGGTTTTCCCCTAAAAATCTGAAAAAGGGTTAGTATAAACTGTGACTGGAACTGAAAATGAAAGGGGAGCCAAGTGCCCACAATGTTTTGCACTGTCATTTTTTCCCCTTTCAGATAACCCAGGGCATTTTCCCAAGAAATTTTTTTTTAAGGAAATTTTGGTTCAGTTTTTATGGTAACTTTTTCCCATAAACCCCTCATTAAAAATTGAATTTTCCCTTTAAAAAAGCGATGTACCAGTATGAAACAGAAAACCCTAAAATTCTAAATTAAAAAACAAGGGTGCACTTGGAAAAAGTAAGAATTAGTGAAATAAAGATTCCTAATAGGATTCACAATGCAATCTCCCTATTGCACACAATATCAATAATAAAATGTCCCAAAATTCGGGTTTTAAAAAATGAAATAAAGAAAGTAATGCAAGCATGCGGGAAAATGAAACAAATTGGGGAATGTTTTCCTTTGGGTTCTTTTCATAAGGAAATTTAATTGGTTAAACCCCCTAAACAACTAATAAAAATTTCTCAAGAAAAAATCCAACATCATGCCATTTTCCCAAAATAACCCGTCAGATCTTTTAAAATCATAAATACCGATAAATTATCACAAACCCCCCGGATTCTATAATTTAAATGCAAACATTGGGGAAAACCCTTTTTTTTAAAAGAAATTTGGGAAATTTTACAATTTTCAAAATTCCAATAAAGGGTAAAGCATCAGAGGGGGTTTTAAACAAATTCCCCTTTTCCCCACCCCCACCCCCCCCACCCCCCGTTATATTTTGAATTTTCCCAAAACTTTCAGCTTTTAACCAAATGTGAAAACTCTCCCTTCCCCCAACGCCCTGAATGCAGCAGCCAGGTTTCTTTTTTTCCACCGCACAACGGGATCCCTCTACCCTTGTCAGTCACTGCACTGGTTCCCCCATTTTTTTAAAAGGATACAAAAAAAAAAACCCTCCACACTCACCTAAAAAAGCTCTCCCAGCGCGTCCCCCCCCTAAAATCTCCTCCCTCATCTCTGTCTACCACCCAAACCTGCTCTCCCCCACCGTTTCTGCTGTTTGATATAAATTTTGGTCAACTGTTTTGGACAAAGGGGGGGGGGGGGGGTTTCCTACCCCCGAAACTTAGCGTTTGGACATTGCACCCCTAAACCGAGATGCAAGCAAAGGTGAACTCCCTTTAATCTGACCCGGGCCCAATTTGGTCCAACAAAAAAGGGCTTTAGTTTAACTCTTTTGCGGGGAAATGAAGAAACGCTAAAATTAAAAAGAGGAATCCTTGGGAACGGGTTTTTCGGGCATATACATAATTTAAAAAATTTAATAAGTGGATGCATTATTTATATTCCTATTTAAGAAGTCATTAAAATTTAAGAGGAAAATGCTGTATGTAGTGACATAAACCCCTTAAATTAAACTGAAATTTAATTCTACACCCAATGACTGCTTGAATCCTGGGAGCCATGGACATCATGAAATGCTGAATTTACTCCCTTAAAATGCTTTGTCAGGCCCCTTTTCTGCTGGGCCCCCCTTTTAGTGAAAAAAAAAAATTTTTGCTCTTCTGGATATTGGGAAAAACAAAAAAATTTTAATTTTTTTTACAGGGTTAAACCCTTTGGGATAAGTTTTTAACTCCTTTTCCAGATCCTTGGATTTTTTACCCAAAAAAAATTTTTTTTTTCCCAAAAAATAAAGGAAAAAAATTAAATTTCCCTTTTTTAAAAAAAAATAATTTTTTTTTAAAACAAATTTTTTAGTACCAAAATACAAATGCAGTGGGTGAAAAATATACTTTGTCTTGTCTTCAGCAAGTAAACAGAATGGTCAATCACGTTGAGGTCAGACTACTTGCTGGTCATTAACGAATATTCCCAAGTTTGCCCTTTGGGTTTCTGCTGAAAACCAGGGCGACTTTTACACCAAAACGTTTCTCCTGAAAGGGAGAAAAGTGGGCAATGAAAAGTCCCACATCCCTTTGGGGGGGTGTTTTTTTTACTTGAAAAAAGTGGGTTTTTTGAGGGGGTTTTTTCTTTAACAAGGGAAAAACGCTGTTTTTTTTTTTGGGTTTTGGTCAATGCTAATTTTTTTTCCTGGTTTCATAGGTTAACATTTTTTCCTTTTAAAAAGCCCTTCAATTTTTTCCCCCAAAAAAAAGGGGTTTCCGGTTCATTTTTAAAAAAACATTTTTTAGGGGTACCCAAAGGCCCCCGATAAAAAAACCAAAAGCTGTTTCACCTGTGTTACAATGCAGCCACTGTCTGCTGTCTCCGCCAGTCTTCTTTTTACTTCCAGCTCCAGCCAAATAGAACATCACCATTCGACGTGTTCAGGCCTTGCATCAAAAAAGTGGGGTGGAGGCAGTCAGCTCCCGTTTGGCCGAAGCCGGAAGTTGAAAAGAAAAACAACAGTCCCATAGATATGGCACACTGGGGTGGGAAGTGAGAGGGGAGGGTGAAAAAAGGGAAAGCTTTTTTATTAAAAATTTTTTAAATAATTTTTAATTTTTAAAAAAGACCGGAAATTTCAATTGCCCCCATTTTAACCCCCTTTTCCCCTCCAAATTTTTTTTTCCCCTTCATCCCTCAAAACTCATTTTTTTAGATGTTTTAAGGTATTAAATATGCTTTTTATATTGGTTTTTTCACAAGCTCTTTTTTTAGGGGTTTGGGGAAATGCCCTTTCAATCTTTTAAGGGGAAAAAGGGTAAGGGTTTTTGGTTTCTCCCCAAATTAACACTCCCACTCCCCTTTAAAAGGGCTACCAACCCTTTTTTTTTTTTTAAAAAGATGTTTTTGGGGACCTAACATTGTTTGTTTGTCCATCGGGGCATACATAAAAATAGAATTTAAAGACTCCTTCCTTTTCCCTTTCACCCCCATCTGCCCATGGGTTTTAACCAGAGGCAAAAAAAACCCTTTTATCTTCAATCGGGGACTTTTGCAGCCCGTTTACAGCCCCTAACCGTCACCCTGCATGGGGACCTTTTCGGGGCCCGTAATTTGGGTTCAGCCTCGTGAATGAAGACCATTCAAATGGCTAATGCGGGGGTGAAAGACCGGGGCCCCGAAACTTTAAAAAGGGGCGTCTGGGGGGGGAAGTATGAAGTTTTTTCTTTTATTTTTACTTATGCTTTCCCAAAAGACCAAAAAGCAATGTTATTTCCCGGGACACCCCTTTTAAAGGTTTAAATTTAAAAATTTTCTTCTGGTACACAGTAATTTCCAAGGGAATTTTTGCTTTATATGCCACTGAATACAGGATTTTTCCCTTTGTGACCTATTTTCGGGGGTTTTCCCGAAACACCTTTGCATTTTTGTGTGACCCGTAAAATCTTTCCCTGAATTCCTTTTGTGAAATTTCCCAAAATCTAAACTCATAATAATTTCATAAGAGATAGACTTCCTGTCAGCATTTAAAAAACACAGTGTCTTTCCCGGGAAAACAGAGTGCAGGGGCATGTGACCTAACAACCGTTTTCTCAGACAGAAATTTTTGGGATTTAAACCGCAGGTAAAAAAAAAATTACTGACACTGGGGGTGTGCAAAAAAGCAATATCTAATAAAAAACCCAAAGGGGGAAAAAAAAAACTTAAATGGCTTTTAAAAACTGTGGTTTCCCGATTTTTTTCTATAAACCCCCCCACTATGGTTCCGCTTCGTCACATAAGGTTTCCATTTTCCCCTTGGGATTTTAAATATTTTGCTATGTTTCAAAAAAGGCCAAAACAAGGGAGGAGAGAAGTTTTGGGAGAAAAATGGCCAAAACTTGATTTACTTGCCATTTATCTCTAACACCTTTACCGATGACACCTCATTTACTGCTTATATAAATACTTTGTATATTTGAAACAAAAAAACCCAAAGGGAAAATTAAAAAGAGTTTTGGGAATTAAAAAAAAAATTTTTTTTTTTGAGAAAATCTTCCCAAGGGTTATGCCCAAAACTTAGGGTGCCAACCCGTCATTTCTCCAAAAAGTCCTACAAGGTAAGAAGGGAAACCCACCCTTGGGAAATTTAAAAAGGGGGAGCCCGCCCCGCGTGAAGGAACCAAAAGCTTTAAACATTCCCCCTTATGCGCTTTGGGGGAAATTTTTCCCCTCCCGGCCTTAAGTTCACAGACATATTAATACTTCCACACAAATAGCCCCTTTTTATTTTATCAAGTTGGGCATGTAAAGGTTTAGAATTCTTTAAAAACCCCCTGTGCCCCAGGAAACTTTCAAAGATTATAGGAAAACACACACCCCCATCTGAAAAATTTAATACACTCACAAATCTAAACTGCTTTCTCACCCCGTAGAGAAAAAAAAGCCAATTTTCTGTCTTTCCTATTTTTACATACACACTCAGGGTTGATGGCCCCTTTGAAAAAGAGGTAAACCCGCCTTTTGCATGGGGCAGTACTTGGGCAGGGGGAGCTGCTGGGGCTAACTAGATTCATCACAGCCAAAAATAAGAACAATATTGCCCTGTACATGGAGCTCCAATAGGACAAAATACTGCAAAAGATTATATCAAAATACAGTTGCAAAGAGGAACTACCTACTGAAAAAGAACTTGAAAAAACATAATTGCCCAAGATTAAAAGCAATTAAAAGGGGACTGGGGACATTTGGTTTTTTTACATCAGTGAAATTGAAAATCCTGAATATAACTTTTCCCGAGTTATGAATATTACACTTTTGAAATAATTTAATTTTGTCCAAAAATTTCCAATAACAATGGGGGTTTTAACATACAGCACACAATTGTGACTCCCTGTAGCTAAGCACATAACTTCAAGTAGCAGCACAGCCTAGATGGTAGGGCAGTGCTGTTTGCATTAACCCCTTGGCCCCAGGGCTGTCTTAACAGCATTATGGGCCCCTGGGCAGAGGTGTGCATTTTGCCCCCCAACCAACACAACCACCACAGGGAAAAAATTTTTATACATTTAACTTTAAAACCTTTAACCCCCTTTCTATTTTGGGGGAAAAACCCCAGAGGTCCCCAAAACCAGCTCAAGGGCACCATCCCCATTACAGTGACCACAGGGACCAAAACCAAAACCCGAAAATAAAAAAACCCCCCGAAAATCCAGGGGAACTTCATAGGGACATTTTAACTGAGTTGTTCTTTTCTCCCATCTTCCCCCATTTTTTTCAGACTGCAGTGAAAATTTTTTTCTACCCGCCTTTTAAAACTTTTTCCCTTTAAGAAAAAACACAAAAGTCTTTGACGTCTCACCTTTTTAAAACTTTTCCCTACCTATTTTCCCCCCTTTTATATGGGCACCCTTTTCCCCCTTTAAATAATTTGGTAATATTTTTCCAACCCCTTTATTTGGTGGTATATAACCCCCATTTGGTAGGTATATGGGGGGGCCCCCTGTATAATTATGACCCCGTAAGGGAATATGGCCACTGTAGGCTAAATGGCCCCCTTTTAGGGTTTTATGGCACTTGGGGTTTGGTAATAATTGGGCCCCCTGTAGGGGAAATCCCCTTAAAATTGGGCCCCCCGGGAGAGAAAAAGTGGCCCCCCCTGAAAATAAAAAAAAAAAAGCTAAATCATCCCCCACGGTCCCCCCCCTCAGGGCCTTTACTTTCCGGGGGCCTGTTTCCGGTGTGAGCGGCGTGATGTCATCACGCCACCTGCATCGAGATGTTGCTCCCCCGTCTCCCTAGACCTTTGGAAAACCCACAGGGGAATTTGGCCCCGGGAGAAAAGAGTGGGGGCAGGAGGGTTGATAGCTGGGGTCCCCTGCCTTTCCCCACGCTGTTTTGAAGAGGGTGCGAAAAGTCGGGCCCTGAACAAAAGAACATGTTTGCCCGGACCACAGGCAGAGATACTGTTTGCACTGGACAGGGTAAGTGTCTGCCCGGGTGGGCCCCCTGTGCTCAGGGGGCCCCTGGGTAGCCCCCTAACCTGCCCAATAGACAAAAGACGGCTCTGCTTGGCACAGTGTAATAGTACAGTGGCGACAGAAATGTTCAGAGGACCAGAACTGCAGTGTTTCACATTCTGATCTACTGCAGGACTATGGCTTGGTTCCTGCTAAAATTGCTGGTACTGGAGCTAATTTTTATTCCGGCAGTTAAAAGTAAGCAATTTTCAAAATGCATGTTATTAAAAAATATGTATGCTTTTCCTAATACAGGCCTTTTTTGCACCTTCAACTTGCTCTATTGGTTACCGATTACTACTGTGTGGTTTCAGTGGTGGCTGGTAATACAGCGTTACCTCGTTTTGACCCCAGCCCTGCTACTCTTTGCTTCAAGAAAAGGAAAAAACAGGCAAGTGGCACTAGGATGACTTGTTTATATGTGCGCATTTCTGATACTGCTACTTGAACAGTTCACAGCACACATGGGTGGTTGGTAACCAAGGGGACAAAAGAGCAACTTGAAGGTGCAAAAAAGGCTTGTATTAGGTAAAGCATACTTTTTTTAATAACATGCATTTTGAAAATTGCTTACTTTACAGTAATTGGCCCCCACAGCAGTATTTGCTGTGATGGGTGCACACTTTAACCCTTTAGATGTTGCAATCAACAGCAACCATGGAATGAACAGCATTTGGTACCTTACAACATGATCACAGGGTGCTGATGGTAGTTATATCAGCCAAAGTCCTAACAAAAGCCCCCTGGTCTGCCAATGGTATTTGCCCATTAGACCTTGTCAGAGGCAATTATGTATTAGATCACTGAGTTTTCTTCTAAACATTATTTTTTTCAATTATATCAAATTAATAAGTCAGAATAACATATAACATGTATTATACAATATTATAAGCATAATATAATGTGAATATATTTCGATGTTCATTATTTAGTCAAGCATAAGGCAAGTATTGGGAACATTATACAAGATATTTCAGTAGATTTATATACAGTATGTAATAGGATTCAACAATCTAATCCTAATATCTAAATATGAATGTATTTACTGATTGTAATTTTACAAGGAGTGGGATGGAGGTACTCTATCATGCTTATCCATTTAATCTAGATTGAAATCCACGATTTTGGATCACCGAGTATTCTAAAGCATAAGAAGAGCTAAGAGACAACCTGTAGTGAGTCTATACTAGTCACTAAATAGGTCCCAATATTACTAGAAATATTTAAAAAATCAGCTATAACATTGAAACCACCTGCCTAATATTGTGAAGGTCAACCTCATGCTGGCAAAACATCTCTGACCTGTGGAGGAAAGGATTCCACAAGACCTCTGAAAGTGTCCTATGGTATCTGGCATCAAGACGTTAGCAGCAGATCTTTTGAGTTCTGTAAATTGTAAGGTGTGATCTTCATGGAGAGATGATCAGATTGGGATGCTCAAGTCAATACCTTGAATGCTTTGTCATGTTCCTTACAATCTGACTTCTAGACACTCTAAGTGTGCCAATCATGTAGAACTGTCTAGGAAAATACACCTTCGGTGGTATTTAACACCAAACAGATTAACATATTTTATCCCAGGATATTCCCACCTCTGTTGGAGACAGTGCGTCTCTAAAGTCGCCCTATTCCATGTTTGGTGGAGTTGCCCACCGGCTAGATCCTTTTGGCAAGATTTGGAAAATATGTTGTCCGAACTTTTTCATTGGAAAATTACTATACAGGCAGTCCCCGACTTACGTCGTCTGACTTACGTCTGTCCCCTAGTTCCAAACGGGGACCATAACGACGCAAGCCAGGGACAGCTGACAGCGTCCGGGCGCTGCAGTGGCCCGGGCGCTGTCAGCGGTCTTCGCAGCTGCATGCAACTCCTGAGAGCGCATACAGCTGACTCTCCAGTCCGCGTTGGCATCCAGGCACCGGCGGGGATTGCTTCAACCGAAGTCTCTATTGCGGAACAGACAGCGAGCGCTCCCTGCTCCGCAATAAAACTCTGGAGGGCCGCAAGCAGACATGTGACCTTCCGGAGTCTCCGGCACAGGCAGCGCGCGATGTCATCACACTGCCTGCGCGGCCTGATGACATCACTGGCCTGTGCCAAAAGACCGAGGGCGAGGTAAGCCTCGGAGCAGCGGGGGAGCGAGGTGAGTCTTTGTAATTTTTAATAAGCCCTATCTATATCTGCCTATTAGGTGACAAATACCTGCCTATAGCCTGCCTATACCTGCCTATGGGGGACACATACCTGCCTATACCTATCTATGGGGGACATACCTGCCTATACCTACCTATGGGGGACATACCTGCCTATACCTACCTACGGGGGACATACCTGCCTATAACTGCTATGGGGGACCTATACCTGCCTATACCTACATATGAGGGACATATACCTGCCTATGGGGAACATACCTGCCTATTACCTGCTATGGGGGACATATACCTGCCTATGGGGGACATATATCTACCTGTGGGGGACTTACCTGCCTATACCTGCTATGAGAGACCTATACCTGCCTATGAGGGGACATATACCTCCCTATAGCTGCTATGGGGGACATATACCTGCCTATAATTACACACCATACACACCATACATGTACTAAATATATTGGTTCCAACTTACATACAAAATTCAACTTAAGAACGAACCTACAGTCCCTAACCTGTATGTAACCCGGGTACTGCCTGTACATCAAGAACTAGCCATCTTAAATCTTAAATTTGATGAAACCCCTCGCCCTTTCCATACAGTACTTTCTCACTTTCTAATTGCAGCTAGGACGGCTATAGTCTCCCATTGGAAGATGCCCCAAATGCCCAACCTTAAAGAAGTTGTTTGTAGAATTAATAAACAATATCACTGCGAAACTAGTCTGGTGATTCTCCCTCATATCTTAGCCAGAGCTAGACTCAAATGATCACCTTGGATAAATACTAAATACTTTGCTTAGTTTATAGGTCCATCACAGGAACCAGAAATGTGTGACCTAAATTTGGTTGTGTTTAATTGAGAGCAAACTTTACTTTGTTTTATATCAAGGGTGTATATCGCTGTTGTAAGATCTTCATTGTTTTTTTTTTTTAAAACATAGTTTATTTGGTATTCATATCACAATATACGATTTACAGTTTGTACATATTCTACAGTAATATTCTGTCCAGTGTCAAATACCAGTTTTTAACTTTTAAACGAACAAATCATTTGTATGAAAATGTATCAACAAGAAATGACATAACATATCCATGAATATGTCTTATTTAATTAATGTCTTCTGCTCATGAAAAAAACTTCGCTCTCATTTCGTGGTTGCAATTATAATTGTAACCTCCCCAACGTCTCCATGTAAGCCTCTTGTAAAAACCCTTTAGTATATTGGAAGATATTTACTAACCTCTCTATCTCCTGTTGGGTGTAAAATTTCTCAAGAAACACTCTCCATTTCTTAAAGAAGTTTTTGGTCATTGTTTCCTTGTGACGTTCTACATATATCTGATCTGCAATGGCATATATTTTGGTTTGCCCTATTACCATTTCTATACCTGAAACTTCCGTGTCTAGCCACGGAATGCAGCTTTTTGCCACCATCAAAATAATGTGCAATATGGCTGGAAGTTCACCCCTGTGCAGATTCATCAAATCCTCATCTGCGCTATCCCTTCCATGTAATAAGAAAACTATTGGAGACATGATTATCCTACCCTTCCAGAGAGACGACATTAGCTCTTTAATTTCACCCCAAAATACCTGCACCATAGGGCATGTCCACAAACCGTGAAACAAATCAGATTTTGCTTCCGCACACTTCGGACATGCTGTCAGTCTATCCGGAAATCCTTGTGATGGGGGTATATCAAATGCATTTATGGCTGCATGCACTATTTTGAAATATGTTTCTCGCCACCTCTCATTTATGATGTGCTTGCGTATGATATTCCATCCCTCAATTATCTCCTGTTCTATGCTCTCGTTTCCGGTCCATTTTTTCCATCTCCTAAAACCCTCACAAACATCAAATCTGATATACCTATCCCTTATGTCGGCATATATTGTAGCTATGGATTTTCTTTGTGGTTCCACTCCTACAAGCCTATCAAACGCGTTTCTGGAACGCTCCCTGCTTATGTTTTGAATTCTGGCACAGCAAAATGAAGTGATTTGTAAGTATTGTAACGCTTGAGAATCCGGAAAGTTATGCTCTGCTTTAATTTCTGCAAAGGTTTTAAATCTGTTGTCTCTCTGATGAACGAGATGTTGCACTGAGGTTATCCCTGCTTCCCTCCACCTCTTGAGCCACCCATGATTCTTTCCCTCCTGAAATTCTACATGTTCCCATAAGGGGAGGTACTTTGATATTCAAAAGGGTAGGTCATATCTTTTCCTTAACTCTTTCCATGCTGCTATCGTATCTTTTAGGAGAATAGAGTGCTTGGCTCTCATTGGAATATTTGCTATCTTCAGATGTAATAAACTAGTGAGCTTAACCTCAGCCAAATTTTCCTCTAGCTCGCAATCGGAATAAAAGTTAGTGTTGTGCAGCCAATCCAGAATGTGTCTTGACAAACATGCAATATTGTAACTCCTTAAATTTGGAAGGTTTAGCCCTACTTCTGATTTCAATGATTGTAATTTAGCAATAGCTATCCTGGGCCTTTTACCTTGCCATATGAACTTAGACACCAAGCCATTGTATCTTTTAACATCTACGTGGCGTAATAAAATCGGAATTGTCTGCATTGGATATAGCAAATGGGCAAATGAAATCATCTTGACTAGATGTATCCTTTCCAAGAAAGCCAGTGGGAGATCATGCCAGTCTTGGAGTTCTTTTTGTATTTTTTCAAAAAGAGGGAGATAGTTTAAAGTATATAATGATGAAGATATGTGCCCTATTTTGATGCCAAAGTATTTAATATTATCCTTTGCTATCCTAATGCCTGATGCTTTAATTTCCGTTGTTTCCCTGTGATTTTCCCCTCCTATCCATAACAACTCGCATTTGTCCCGGTTGACATGATATCCCGAAAAGTCCCCGAATTTTCCAATCAGATCTAATACAAGTTGTAGATGCGATCCCGGGTTACTCATAAAAAGGAGAACATCGTCAGCAAAGGCGGTTATCTTTAGTTCTCTACTTCCTATCTTTATTCCTTCGTATAGTTGGGTTTGTTCTAATGTGCGCAGTAAAGGCTCCAGAGTAAGGTTGAAGAGCAAGGGTGACAGCGGGCACCCCTGCCTTGTTCCCTTCTGCATGATGAATGCATCAGACCTAAAACCTGGCGTGTAAACCGCTGCTCTCGGGTTTTTATATAATGTGTCTATAAAAGTTTTAATTTTCCCCTTAATTCCAAATCTATTCAATACCATGTCAAGCCAAGGCCATCTTACGCTATCGAACGCTTTTTCTGTGTCTAGTGACACCAGCGCTTTAGTTATCCTTGCCCCCTTTCTCATGTGCGTCTAAGGCCTCTAGGACTTTCCTGATATTTGTTACAGCTGCCCTTCCTTTGACAAAACCCACTTGTGATTGTCTTATTAAACCAGGGAGGACGTCTGCAAGCCTATTTGCCATTATTTTAGATATTAATTTTAAGTCCTGGTTTATAAGCGAGATTGGCCGATATGACTCCACTTTCGTTAAGTCTCTACCTGGTTTGGGCAATACTTTTATAAAGGCCAGGTTGGCTTCATCAGGGATGTGGTTTCCCTCCATCAGCGAAGAGTAGTATTGAACCAGTGTGGGTGCCACTTGCACCTGTAATATTTTATAAAATTCTGCTGGATAGCCATCAGGGCCTGGAGCCTTTCCAGCTCCTAACGACCTTATTGTATTTTGAATCTCCTCGATGTTTATTGGTGCATTTAAGATCTCTCTGTGCTCATCTGACAATCTCGGAAGGTCGCTGTGTTCCAAGAAGTCAGCTCCCTGCTCGGCCCTGCATCTCTTTGCATCTTTGTATAGTGTTTTATAATATTTCTGAAATCAGGTGTTTATTTCCTTTGGATTGGTTGTGAGATTACCTTCCCTAGTTAAGATCTTCATTGTTAAACTTGGCGTATGTTATGCTCCCTTTCCCTCACACCGTTCCCGTCTCCCCTTTCTTGTTTATAAGACGTTTTGTTTGTATTATTGATAAAATTCAATAAAATTCAACAAAAACCTTTGCTGGAAAAAAAAAAACAAACCTAATCAATTACATGGGAATACCCCTTAGGCAGAGTTCACACGGCTTATTCACGGCGTAATTGCGGGACAGATTTCACCCGCAATTACGTCGTGTGCTCGGCAGCGGGGGCGGGGGGGAGGGGGTCGGCAGCTCGACACCCCCATAGCCATTCATTATCACGTATACCGCCGTGAATAATTGACATGTCACTTCTCTCCCCGCTCACTGTATTTCGCGAGCGGGGAGAGGAGACGGAATCCATAGTTCTCTATGAGAATTGTGGATTACCGTAATGACTGGGACGTATTTCAGCCCCTAATTCACGCAGTACGGCGCAAATTACGGGCTAAAATCCATCCCAAAATAAGCCGTGTGAACATTGCCTTTAAGTGAATCAGTGTTGTTCTTTAAATAATAAAAAGTCATACAATATTCCACTATACTTCATCCATCAACTCCTTACAGTTTTCTGCTTGTAGTCATTCATCAAGAACTTTAATATCTGAATATAGCTCATCTACCTTTTTGTCAACCTAGAAAAAATTTAGGTATGGAAATACAATGATTTTTTTTCAGCTTATATTCATGTTCATCAAAAGTGTACAGATTGTCCTGGCAGCAAAATTGTTTAACTTTACATTAATGGCATAATACCAATTGAACTACAGCTCTGCTTTCTATTCAGGAGTTCATACAAAATTAAAATCATAGTCAACAAAAACCATAATCCTAAAGTTATAGTAAAAGTTCAGGATTTTAGTGCAGTAAAATACATTTCTTACCCCAAGGAGTAGACACGACATTGCTTACTTCTAATCTGGTGTGCTAAACTGAATTTATTATCCAGGCAGACAGTCCAGGGCTTTAGAGTGTCTATGTAATGATCAGTCAGTCCATTGGTCACCAAGCGAGAACAAGTAATCTATGAAGAAAGAATTTCACTGCTGTTACTCTTTTACACAGATGAATATACAGTGGTGCATCAATAGTAAAAATATTATAGTTTATTAATAATATTATAGTATATTACTAATATTCGTTGGTTCTGGAAGAACCATTGGATGTTGAAACCATTGTATCTTGAATCCATAACTGTATAGAAAACTGGTAATTGGTTATGAGGCCACAAAATGTGACCAACATAATGAAAAATAAAGATTAAAAGAAAGCTACACAGGCGATTAATACATATAAAGCAAGTCCTTACATAAAATATCAGAAAGAGCTGCTGAAAGCTGGAAATCACTTTCTATTTTGAGGAAGGAAGCTTCTTTGGAACATGTACTTTATACACAATGTACCAGAAAAAAGAAGGTGGGACCCTCACCTGGTGCCCAAAGGAGCCGCTTATCCTGGCACATGTGAAGAGCAGTACAGAACATGTAGTACCTCACTATACTGTAGAGAGGTGCTAGTAAACCGCCAATCTCTGCATGCACTTCACTAATACAAAGGTTTTACACATTAAGGGCGACATGTATGAATCCTGGCGCTGGCAGGCCAGTTCTAAATAGCTTTACGATAGTGTAGAAAGCGCCAGAATGTATGAACCTGTTCTTCTGCAGTTCATACATACAGGCACATTGTAGAGCCAATATGACGTCAGGCTCAGGCAGACCACCTTTAACCTAGTCTGGCTGTTCTAACTGTTCTGCGCCTAGGTTTGGCGTCAAAGAATCATAAATGTGTCTAATCCTATGAATGTGGTGCGACTCCCCCAGAACACCCCTAATCCTTGACGTATTACAAAGTGTCTTTGGCGCATTACAAAGGGACTTATTGCGCCACAGTTTGGAGAGCATCTGTTCATACATTCTTTTTGGCTCAAAGTACACTAGAAAACTGGCGCAGCCCCATTCATACATGTTGTCTTAAATGTTCATGATAATTGGCTGAATCAGTGTCTGGGACATTGTATATTAAAACCACACTCAACATACAATTCCACAGTAAAGACTATTGCATGTTGAAAATATTTTATCCTTAGGCCATTGTATTTTAAGGGACCACTGTATAACTTCAGAAAAGTCACTCACATAAATAGCATAGAATGCAAATGTACAGTATTCTGTCGTAGAAGTATTTTGTAGAACACCTATAATTATTGATGTACTAATGAGGCTAAGCATATTTCTTTTTTAACTGAAGTTTATTGGATTTTCAAACATTAATTAACAAAACATAAAAGACTTATAATAACACACAATAATATAACAATGTATGAAATATAGGCCTCAAGAGAAAAAAATCTGCAAGTTAATCGAATATCACAAACCAGCATAACAGACATATCAACATGTGTAACATGGTCATACATCTGCAAAATCAAACACTATATAAGCAAAAGCACACATCCACAGATATTAACCAATCAAATATAAAATTATACATGGCAGAGACAAGGGAAGACAACGACATGACACATTAGTAATTAGCAAGTTATAACAAAATTAGTGTAGCAATCCAAAATGATGCCACAGACTGAACTATAAATCTTGAAGGATACAATAAGCATCCTACAGTTTCCAGATTGAGTCACAGGATTTCAACCCATATTAAGGCCGTAAGATACTCTAGGTTTCTAACGTCCTTAACACGAGTGCACACAACATTTTGCTCTCAAGCATTTAGCTGCTGTTAGGATGCACAAGAACAGCCTGTCCAGTTTATGCCCAAGAGGACAGTGAGGAATATTGAGAATATAGGTCTTGAGGTTAATTTGGATTAAGTCAAAGACTAGCGACTGAGCCTGTTTCCAGTAGGGCTTAATCGACACCCAATCCCAAAAAACGTGTTGAAGATTTGCCACCGAATTTCCACATCTTCACCAACTGTCTTTTATATGCTAAGCATAGCTCTATGGTAAATGGGGAGCAAACTAAAAATATTATTTTGCTCAATACTCTGTTTAATTTGTACATTCCACCTGTGTTGTAGATGGGAACAAAGGTTATGTATGTGTGATCCTTTGTGTCTCCATTTTAATGTATTAGTTAGTGTAACACCTCGTATGTCTTTATATTATGGCACGTAAAAGCTGACTGTATAACTAAAACACTCTCTAAAGTGTTAAAAAATTTGGCCGCCATGTAATATGCTTGTAGAGATAACCACCATATAATCCAAGATGCCTCCTCTGAGGTTACACCCCATATTCGGACATTCCTGAGCTAAAGGGAGTATGCCTCAGTCAAGGATGTAACCAATAACGACTAATAGCTAGGTCAACATGCTTCCTTATCTTGCTAACCTTCAAAAAAACGTGCCATTTTGAGACTAAAGACAGAAAGTGTATTCAGAGCTACAAGGAATGTTGTGATTTTCTTTCTCGGTGCACATTTAGCTTCCTAAGCTGATTTGGACACCAGACAAGAATGTAGAGCCCCTTTGAGGTTCCATCCATATTACCTGCATCATGCATCCTTTGACAGCAGGTGTTACAGGTTTCAGTCTGCCAAACATACATGCTTACTGTGTGGGACACAACGTGTGGTCTACCACACTTGTGTATCCCACACACAAAGCATACACTCCCAGACAATAAAACAAATATAGTCCAAAAAAGACTACGCTTTCCCTATTGCTTTCTATGGTCCCGCCATTACTCCATCGCAGTGTTGGTCGGGGTCATTTATCTCATGGTATCTCAACAGATACCACAGAAAGAGAGCATAGCGCAACGTTGACGGCCTCTAGCAGCTATGATTCTAGAGCAGCCTCCTCATCATCACTGGGATTGGAGGAGGCACGATCCTCGACATGTAACCCTACGATCATTGCAGTCTGTGACATTGAGGACACATACAGCCATGTCTCTGAAAAAATTAAAAGAAACAAAAAAGGTAAAGCTGGTCATTTAGACCTTTTGAGGTCTAGTCATTAAGGGCTTAAAAGGTATTAATGATAAATATATTTTTTTTTGGCTTACTTTATGAAGTCTGTTTACCTGAGATGTCGTGATATGGTGTAGGAAACGTCTTGCTTCCTCTTCAAGCGAATGTGATGGACCAGCCCAAGGCTGCAGGTCAATATGCCAACGTGAAGGCTGAAAGAAATGACAAATGTTAATCTACTGTGAACATATACATTTATAGAGAAGTATCCTCTACATCAGAGGTCTCCACAATCCACATGCCAGGACTTGTCACAGATTTTTTTTTAGCATTAGCCTTTAAAAAGAAAAACATTTTTTTCAGTGATATTTTGTTCTAGATCAAAATGCTTTACTTTCACAAGAAATACAAGAAAAAAATGCAACTGCAAATTTGTTATGTAATTCTTCCAAATACGGAGCACAGCAAGGCTCAGAAGGGAAGGAGCACTTTTTGGCTTGAGTACAGATGTTACCCGAACAGTTTCCAGACACTAGTTTACATTTGCAGAAACCTTGGTGTACTAATACAATGACCACTCACCACAGTGACTCCCTTTTGGAAACTACCCCTCCTTAAAGGGGGTTGGGTCTCGCTACAAAGAATTGCTTTCAAATTGTAGGGAACACAAAATAAAGACATTTTCCAAATATATTGCTTTGTCCCTCTGTTTTCCCCTAAGGAGATACAAGTGAATTTATGACCATCCTGGTTTATTTCAGTTCCCTCAGTAACTGACGGGTAAACAATTCTCCCCTGCTTTTGTTCAATGAGATAACATGAGTGAAGTTATCACACAGGTCTCAGCAGTTTTCCGGGCTGCTCAGCAGTAAAAAGCTTGATTTATGTAAAATAAAAGAACTTAATTAGGGCTTTGTTTTGGGGATCAGATAAAAAGTCCTGTTAGTAGTTTGAGAAGCTAATCTGTTTAAATTTTTAGCATCTGAAAGCACAGCACAGCATGGGCTGTACAAGCATGGGCTTATGCAAAATGAGTCAGTCTGAACCAGGAAGTGACAGAGTATTTCATTCATGCATTCTCTGAAACTCTGAAGGGAGACAACTCCTTTAAGCCATATATTAATAGGCGTAGTGAGAATTTTAACCCAATAGGTGTTTTTAAAAAATGTATGCATTTTTCCACCGATTTCATTGAGGAATATCTCACTGCCCAATATGTTGTACTCAGCTTGTGCCACAGTAAAAAGACAACTGCTTAAATATTATGCTGTGTTTCTTGGTTATAGAAACTTTTCTACTATCTTTTTTCCTGAACTTGAAAGGAATAAAAAAAGAACCCTTCACATAATTTGGAGATTTACACATCAATGGCTTCCATTTTGGAAAACAGGCACTTAAAAGCGGTGTAATGAACATTCTGCCCCCTCCTCTGTGTTCTCCAGAAACACATGAACATTGGATTAAAGTGAATTTTTTTTTTTAATGCTGCTATTTAACTGGCAGATATGCTCTGCCCAGCTTGTGGCACCAAAGACACATCCAATAAATTGTTAATTGTTCTTATAAGTATAGAAACGCCATTTATTAAGATCTAAACTGCCTCCAGGGCACATTACAGAGCTCAGAAAGGGAAGGATCATCATGGCTTTTTGCTGGTTTTTGGGTGCTATGTCTGTCGTTTCTGCAGAGCCTCTGTGGTACCTGTACCATGGATACCCCAGATAAGTTACCCTATTTTGGAAACAACAAGCCTATGGTTTCACATTTTATGCTCATAAAACCAATTATTAGAACAGCATAAAGTTTATGTAACACTTATATAAGCTACGTGGCTGAGAAAAACAGGGAGTACTACCGATTATGGCAGGTGTGTCAGGAGGAAAACAATTTGCCTTAAAATAGAGGTGTTCACATTATTTTGTCTTACCAAACAAATCCCACTATACGGAGACTGGCATTAGCAATAATACCAAATAATACTGCCAGACCATAACATTATCTTACCATCACATAATGACTGAATAATACCATCATACTATTACTGAATATAAACCATTATGCTAAGACCAATATTACCGCAATACAGTGCCCATGTAGTGATAGTTATCAGTTGTACATAGATGCTCTGCAGACAAATAAGTAATTACAGTACAGTTGCATCCAATGTCTCAATGTTTTCTCTGATCAGAGTCATTCACTTTCCCTTTTCTTCTCCATCCAGCCCAAGGCACCATGATGATTTCCTTTAGCAAGAAACTCCCCATCCCCATTACTGCCCCAAATGGCAATAATACACACCTTGGTGCCTATAGCATAATAATAATGCCCCCTTTTATATAGGGCCCCCTTTTGTGCCTCCACTTTTGTGCTCTAACTTGCAGCCTTTTTATTGGTGTCCTCACAAAGTAGGTAGACCACCCCCATATAGCATTTGGCAACACTTCTTCTTTAGTAGGTAGACCCTCCAAATTTATTGTAAGGTCATTCTTAATATAATAGTGCCATAGTGCCATAATAGTGCCCTGTAACTGCCAATTCAAATGTAAAGATGGGTCAATGGCTCCTCTAGCTGCGTCTGGTGCATGTGGTATGACGCAGTGAAGTCATTATTCCCCATGCCAGGATTCTCCTCTTCTGCTCTAAACCCCTCAAGCCTGGAGGCCTAAAGCAGCGTCATGGAGAAGAATGCAGAAGTGGATCCTGTGGGTCGCTGCAAGTGATGACACTAACCATGCCAGAGAGCAGTGTCTAAGGAGCCCCCCGGTATTCACCAGAGGCCGCCGCAAGGCGGTATAGACTTGGCTGTGGGGGACTCCCAGCTCGCTAGCCCCAACGTGGCTACTCTCAGTTACAACCCAGGAGTGAAACCAATGAGGCAGGCAACAGGCAAGAGGTTAACAGCACGGGTGCAGCAGATAAAAGAAGCCCGAACCACATCAAGCCAAAAACACCGACTAACACCTGGCCAACAAGAAGAAACGGTTTCCTTAAGATCCCAACGTTTGCCTAGCATTGGAACACAAATGATGCACTGGCCCTTTAAATCTTAAAAAACTGGCGCACATGCTCTCCAGAAAGGAGCTTTACACACATCCCGATGCCTGCAGGCAAATGGGGCCGCAGAGAGCAGGTAGTATGGAGAGGTTATGAGTGTAGCAAGTGCAGTACAGTCAAAAGTCCAGAACCGCATTCGCATATTGTTGACAATCATATGATTTTTATGACTTAAAAGAGTAAGTTGTGGTGCAAGGGACCCCCTGCTTCAACCAAAGTTGATTTAGGCAACTACTTGCATGTCCAGATACACGCAAAATCGATGAAAAGCACCACTGACCCAGGGATTCAGGATATCTGCCCTGGATTCTTAGGACATATACAGTCCACAGCAACGGGACAGTTCACTGGAAACAGAGGCATTACCCCACTGTAAATCCTAGCTTGTGTTAGTTCATGTCACTCTGCTGCATCTGTGGGCAGCTTACACTTTCAGAGTTCCACCTAGGCTCGGACTGGCGCACAGAGGAGTAGGGGAATAGCCCAGTGGGCCCCTGGGCAACGTGGTACACGTTCATGGCAGGTTTAGAGATGCTTTTCAGAGAAAAACAGGCAGAAAGCAAGTAGGATATGATGCAGTAGGCTGTTAAATGGGGGCCCTACAAAATCCCTCCACTTGGTGGTAGCACCATGTATCAACTCAAGAATTAACTCAACTGTGGTCCCAACAAAAATCTCTCCTTCACACATGGCCGTCAAGAACCAACTTTACTGGTGGGCCCCAAGTATTAACTCCACTGGTGGGCACCACTAATCAACTCCACTGGTTGGCTCCAGACACCCCAGTCTGACACTGGTTCCACCCATAACTCCTCTCAGAACATTGATTTAGAACAAAGTTTCTGGATGTTGACAAAGAGTGTAGAAAGTCTGATACGGTTGGGTGGCCCAGGCCCCATAACACCTATTATGGCTACTAAGGTCGTAATTCTGCTCTTGTCAAAGAAATCACATACACTCAAATATATGCTTCCAGTTTTTTATGAAAATCTATAGCTTCAACTGACCAAGTCAAAAGCTTGATGTAATTTGTAAATGTTTTTTTACACAAGAAACATGTTTTAGCTGATTACAATTACAGTTTTTATTAAAGGGGTTTTGCCACAATCTCATTTCATACCTGCTGACAATCAGCTCTTCAGCGCTGCTGAGCTCAGAAGGAGCATGGTGCGATACTTTTGAATAATACATATCATTGTGACCCAAACTCAGGATGCACACCAGGGCCTTATTCTCACCTCTAGAGAACAGAAGAGTGGTATCTGTTTTATAGTAAATAATTTGTAAGCTATTTCACACGCTTATTTCGGGGAGTATTTACGGACTATTTACGCCCGCAAATACGTCCCCGGAAATAACGTATGTCAAATAATGAATAACAATTAGATTAGAATTGATTCCAATGTAAAATAATGCCTCATACTTCACAACTGAGTCGTATTTCGTGACGAAATTTAGCAAGCGTAAATACGTCCGTAAATATGATCGTAAAATTAAGTCCCCCTGTACAATTATTGAGGCGTATTATGCGACGTATTAATCCCCAGTAAATGAATGGGGATTGTATTTACACGCGAAATACTCGTCACACGTTTTATGTTGAACAGCGAATTTGTGCCGCGATATATCCGTACGGAATTGCGGAGCAAAAGTAAATAATCTGTAAATACTGCCCCAAAAATAAGCCGTGTGTAACATAGCCTAAGATAAGCTACACTGTAACATTTTTGCATTGAACAGCACAAGGGTCCATGGTTACAAATCTCTCATGAAAACTTAAACCTGTTGAGATTTTTTTCCTACTTCAATCAAAGCCCATCCACCTGGTTGAGGTTTATTATTTTTTATTAATTGCACTGATTGCTGACTAATTACTAAGGAGGCCAGGACAGGAGTAGAATGACAGACACCTGGGGATTGAACACTCAGTAGCGACCTGAGAGAGAGGGTGATGTCTGAGCATGTGTGACCAAGGACTGGAGATGACTGTAGACATGGATCACTTAAGTAGAGCTAAACAAAACACAGTTCCATGATTTTATAATAATGATAGAATGGTGAAAATGTTTATTATTAAGATTTTCAAACTTCCCGACGTCAATTTTAACATATGTGGCAAAACACCGTTATAAAAAACCATATTCCTTTTATTCATAAAGTTTTTGTACATTTTCAGAAGGTCATCAAATACAGCTAATAAATTTTCTAACAGTCCCGTTTATTAGAACATATGTATACACTTGTGCAGAGCCAAACATTCTCTATTGAACCGGATGTCTTTAATTAAAGATCTACTTACTATATGCACTAACAATACTTTATTGTAACATCTTATTTTACTGCCAGAGATAAAAAGGTTTACCTTGCTTCAATAATTTTCAAGGTCTAAACTACACAGGCAGTTTTTAGCTCAATGATAAAAATGTCATGTAATGATTATTAAATGTTCAAAATGCTAAATAAAAGTGGCTTCCAATAAGTAATTTCATAGCTACGACATCTCATGAGAATCCTAAGGATATGACTGTGCAATTACTCATAGACCCTGCCATGTTGATATATATCTAGCAATACAATAAATCACACTTCAAGCAAAGTAATTAGTTTGGGGAAATGTCTTAAGCTCTGAAGATCAAAAGTGCAGTATAAGTCAAATGAGATATACAACATGTTGTAAATCTCAGTGCTTTCTTGTGTAGAAGGGTACCTTGTAAAGCTGATTCCAAAGCTTCTTTCAGTTTAAACATAAGTGTGATATGCTGTTATCTGGGCACAGACGCACTGCCTTTCCGGAAAGGAAAGCATCAAAATTTGGAAAACAAATTTTCTGTAGAATTTTTGGCAATATTTTTATTTTTATTTTGGCAGTCCAATGCACTTAAAATTAAATAAATAACAATTCTTGTCCTACTTGCGTTGAGGATAGATGGATTTTTAGTTTGACAGGTGCATACTAATGTCATTCACAAGCTGTATTACTTTATCTTCTATATAGCCAAATAACAAAATAAGTATAATGGCAGAATGTTTTGCCTATTACCACTCTTCCACAGGAATAAATAAGAATATACTTGACCATAAGTGAAACATGAAAGGAAAACAAATAGGGTAATCATTATCAGCACTGGAGAAGGAGAGGGGTTTCTTCATACTTATCAGGTAATTGCTGATAACAATGACTCTTCTCAGACCCTAGCCGACCACAAAGAATCACCATCAAGCAATCCTCTCACTGCTGTGCTATCAGAAGGGAAGGAAAGTCAGAGAGAGTAATGTACATAGGGGAACTTTAAAAAAACATATAAAAAAAAACAATGAAAAAAAAAAAATCAGTGTGCATAAATAGTATGCATATTGCTTTGTCAATATTAAAAAAAAAGAATATTGATAGTAAATCTTATAAACGTCATTAGAACCAGACCATTCGTTCTATTAAGGATTGATACTGTGTAAATGCAGAATAGGGTGCAGTGTTTTCCAGAGGCGTAAATGATGCTCTTTGTACCCACTCTGCACTCTATTAAAGAGATGAAGAATGAAGGGCGCCCTGCTTTACTAATGCCTAATTCCCATAAAAGGTTATATGAAGAAGAGTTTTTTAAACTGGACAACCTCTTTAATGGGTTCTGAGAAAGTAGACGTGAAGTGCAGACGTTGGGCCTTCTATGACCACCTTTACAAAAGAAAAGGTCAAAAATAACCGCATAGAAAGAAATGCTGAGCATCTTCAAGAACTTCTGAAATCAAGTAAAATAAATGTTTTCAGATAATTATTGGCATGGAAGGACAATAACTGATTGTACTGGCTAAATGGGGAATTAATTGCATCCTAAAACACAGTAAAATATCACTTCGAAGAGAAAGTAAAATAGGTAGGTAGAAATCCTTTGATGCTTCCCACAGGTAAAAAACGGCACGTGCATTTGACCTGGTTGTACTTTTCCAACTTCGCGGAACACAAGCCTACATTCTTATCACGATTATTTTAATTTTATATGGACCAACATAAACCATGCATGCATGTCAATTTCACGTCTGACCTCTTTAATTGGTAGCTCTTGACACCAAATTACATATCTTTTACAGCAAGCAGCTCCAAGGCAACTGTATTAATCAAGATATTTTACATTCCATGTATTTACTAACCTTGTTAGTTAATACTTACTGCATAGTTATACATTAACATGCACATTCCACAGTAACTTTTAATGAAGGGTCAGTGCAATCATTTCTACTGTGTTGCCGTACTTTAGGCCTCCAAATTCTTAATGCAAACTAAAACTCAAGTAAATTGGCAACTGCTCACAGAAAAGAATTACAGATTTCACATACTCGCTTAATCAGTTTGTCCGGAGACAAGACAATAGAAGCCACACACCAGGGCTGGTGCTTGATGTAGTGCGGAAGGGAATTCTAAAAGTGGCGGAATTCACATAATTATATAGAGAAACTATCATTTTTACACACAATACTATATCACAAACTATACAACATTAGCAAATATCAATGGCAGCCACGTAAGCTAAAATGCAACATCAGTCAACAGCAAATATGGTTCTGTTAAGCCAAATTCAGACCTTGTAGATTTATTGCTGATTCTACACATCAATATACAACACATTACAATTCAATGTGAATGGAAAAAAAACTCATGTTTTAGGGCAATTTTTTAAAGAAATATGGATGATATCTAACAACATGCCAGAAACTTATGGGAGACTTGCTGCAAAATCTGCAGGAGATGTCTGTATGTGGCCTAGATCTTATCCAGCATTTTATCAGCTTTGGTGGAAATATAAAGCCCTGAACCTAAGAAAAGATCTAGGACGACATCTATGAATTTGCCTTTGCCATTTTTTTTCCGTATATGTCCAGTTTTCTGATACTATAGAGGGAAGTGAGACAGGTAACGCAAAACTTGGCACAATGTGCACCTGAGGACACATTTTAATGCACCAAAGTTTGGTACGAAACTACCATACAAAGTTTGGGGCATAACAAAGGGCCACTTGTATGAAAACTGTTTAAGTCTAAAACTCACATTTTTGCCAATAGGTTACTATGGGAAAAAGTGAGTTTTAGACCTAAACAGTTTTCATACATGTGACCCTTTACGCACCAATTTTGAGTGTTATGTGCCAAAAATGTTTGGCGCATAACACTGTCATTCATACTGTCATATTATACACTCCTTTATATCTATTTAGAACTGGTGTGTCTGTGGCAAGTTACAACAATGGTGCAAGCGAATTCATAGATGTCACCCCTAGTGTAGCGGAGATGAAAAATGATGTGTCACATACATAAGAAAAAAAAAACTGAAACCAACAAGTACCAGCAGATCAGTCCAAAAATCTTACATATATGGAGGAGTCCTGACACTCGACAGATGGCAGGGGAATACATTTAATATTTATAAGCATTTTTGTGTGTTTTCGATCCATTTTGCCAATGCAAGAAAAACAAATGCCTTTTTTAACTTTACCCAAATTACACCGGTGTTTAAAATTTGAGCCAGTTATTAAAACACGCACATAAAAACTGAACCATTTTTGACTGCATGCATTTTGATGCATTTTTTAACACGTGGTTTTTTGCACACATTTTTAATGCATATTAAATCGAACCTCAAAGCCCACTTATACTTATATTTTGCATAGTGCGTTTTTGCTTCAAAACCGGCAAACTTTTTTTTAGGCTTCATATGTTTTTTCATGCAGTTTTTGCAAAAAAAAGTATGTGTTGTATATTAATTTCTTAATCTTTTACCTAACTTGCAATGTGAAAAAAACTTTGACACAAAATTTGACACCATGCACCATATCTTTTTGGTACAGAAAAAATAATGAATGAAAGTAATGAAGGTGTATGGAGAGTAAAACCCTGCAAAAAGCCTGAAAAAAATGCAACACCTACTACAGGCTGCCAAAAAAACAGTGTAGTGTGTTTTTTATTTGACCATTGACTTCCAGCTAATATTGGACTGCTGGAGGTTTTATTTTAAAAAAATCTTTTAAAAAAAACATTTTTAGTAGCTTTTTTTTTTTTTTAAACTATGAAACTGTCTTAATGCATACAATGTTTTTTTGGCACATATTTTACAGCAGCATTTTTCAGCCAAAGTCAGCAATGGTGCCAAAACAAAGGAGTACAAGTCTTTTCACTATACTTTTTCCAGTTTTGGCTTACAAATTCTTCTGCCAAATATACGTCAATAAACACAATTTGAACCCAGTCTAAAGGTGCTCAACTTGATATGATCTTACAGAGGTCTTAATAAGAACATTAGACTAGACTCGGATATCCAGCAGGCTAGCCATAGATATTCATCAGTTATCCATCCACCTATCTACAGTGCCACCGATCATAAAATAACATTAGCATTTTGTCACTTTTTTTGTGTCACAAATGGTGAAATTACAATTATATCACAAACAATACATTGCAACTCGGTAAAAAAAAAAAAAAAAAAAAAGTTGAACAATTCTTTTCATAGGGGGACTGAAATTCTTTACCAGCAACAAAAGAAACCAATTTAAAACCACCTCCTGAGGCCATAAAAAAAATTGCAGTGGATTTTGACAGCACTAATTATGGCTGTCAGCGAGTTCTCAGCAGTGAGTCAGTGAATTGTGTCTGCAGAAACACCTGGCATATGGATGTAAGAGACGTGAGCTTAGCCTGGCACATGTTCTCATCTCATCTTCTTCCATTCCTTCAGTGTTTTCTATGGCTCTTACATGTCTGCATCACTTTCTATCCTCCAACATGACTCACGTTTATCAACAAGCACCATACAAATCCAATTTCGCAACCTAAATAAAACTGTCATCTATTATCTCTACGTAACCCAAATACATAAATTAGATATGAGTACAAGACCAGTGCCATGTATTGGCAGATTGTGACTGAATACTTTTTCCAATCGGCAGCTTACCGATTGTTACCGATGTTAGTGTTCCAGTGTCATAGTAGAGCAAGCTTCTATATAAAGAAAAATCTTTCTCCTTGACAAATTCTTTTTAACTCTGCTAATATTCCGAACTTAGAACTACCGTTAGAATTTTATACTGTTTCCTCATACACTGCTGCTTTAGCAACTACTTTATCTGCCATTGTGTTAGAGAGAAGGCAAATTTCAGGCGACCATAAAGGTTTATTTTGGGACACATTTCGCCACGTATTGAGAGTGTACTGCGCTCTAATATGAGCGAAATGCGCCCCAATCATTACGGTAATCCATAGTTCTCTATGAGAACTATGGATTACGCCTCCTCTCTCCGCTCGTACCATACGATCGTATTGTACGAGCGGGGAGATACTTGACATGTCAGTTATTCACGGCGCTTACGTGCCGCGAGTAATGGCAGTCTATGGGCCGGCGGGCGATCGGCGCAAGCTCCCGAACACCAGACGTCATTAAGCCGTGTGAACATACCCTAAGGCTAGGTTCACAAGGCTTAACTGCGGGATGTAATTACGTCCTGCAATTACGCCGTGTGGCCGGGGGCGGGGCGGGAGCAGGGGGGCGGCACCTCGCCGGCCCATAGACAATCACTACTAGTGGCGCGTATACGCCGCTAGAAAGTGACATGTCAATTATCTCCCCGCCCGGCGGATTCGCCGGGCGTGGAGAGGAGACGTAATCCATAGTTCTCTATGAGAACTGTGGATTACCGTAATGAATGGGCTGTTTACAGCCCGTAATTTGCGCACTTTGGCGCGTAATTACGGACCGAAATACGGCCCCATTTTAAGCCGTGTGAACATGGCCTAATACTGATGGATGCATATTGGATTCTATACACTGCACATTTCTACTAAACCACACTTTTATCACCGTAGAACCCTAGGGTGATCTATATTTGGATCAGAAGAATTACAGTATGTGAAGTCTGATATTACGACTGCAATACACTAAAATAAGACTACAGTCACACTAAAGGTTGGTTTCCTGATCTTATTTTTATGAAATGATTGAAAATGATGAAAAAAAAACAATATTATCAGTTTTTATAAATCTGAAAAATATACATAACGAAGCACCACAAATTAAGCATTTGCCTTTAAAAGTACAGGAAGCTGCTACATGTCAATTTATTGTATACAGTTGAAACCAGAAGTTTACATACACTATATAAAAAAAGACACATATGCATGTTTTTCTAACTATCTGACATGAAATCAGAATAAAAATACTCGTTTTAGGTCAATTAGGATTATCAAAATTATTTATATTTGCCAAATGCCAAAATAACGAGAGAGAAAATTTTTAAGGCATTTTTATTACTTTCTGCAAAGTCAAAAGATTTCATACATTTCATTAGTATTTGGTAGCATTGCCCTTAAACTGTATGACGCTGGTCAGACGTTTTGGATATCCTTCCACAAGCTTCTCACAATAGTTGGTAGGAATGTGGGCCAATTCCTCCTGACAGAACTGGTGTAACTGAGTCATGTTTGTAGGTCGCCTTGCTCACACCTGCGTTTCCAGCTTTGCCAATAAATTTTCGATAGGGTTGAGATCAGGGCTTTGTGATGGCCACTCCAAAACATTGACTTGGTTGTCCTTAAGCCACTTTGTAACTAGTCTGCCAGTACGCTTCAGGTCATTGTCCTTTTGGAAGACCCATTTCTGCCCAAGCTTTAACTTCCTGGGTGATGTCTTGAGATGTTGCTTCAGTATTGCCACATAATCTTCTTTCCTCATGATGCCATCTATTTTGTGAAATGCACCAGTCCTTCCTGCAGTAAAACAACCCAACAACATGATGCTGCCACCCCCGTGTTTCACAGTTGGGATGGTGTTCTTAGGCTTTCAAACTTCTCCCTTTTTCCTCCAAACGTAATGATGGTCATTATGGCCAAACAGTTGAATTTTAGTTTCGTCATACCACAGGACATGTCTCCAGAAATGTAGGTCTTTGTTCCTGTGTGCATTTGTAAACATGAATCTGGCTTTTATATGTTTCTTTTGGAGTAATTGATTCTTCCTGGCAGAGTGGTCTTCAGCCCATATTAATAAGGTACTTGTTTCACTCTGAATAATGACACAATCTTAACAGCTTCCACCAGCATCTTCACAAGGTTTTTTGCTTTTGTTCTTGGGTTGATATGCACATGTCGGACCAAAGTACTTTCATCTCTGAGACACAGAACCTGTCTCCTTCCTAAGCGGCATGGACATTTCCATCTTGTTTGTTCTTGTGTATAATTGTTTGTACAGATGAACGAGGCACCTTCAGGTATCTGGAAATTACACCCAAGGATGATCCAGACTTGTGCAAGTCCTCCATTCTCTGACCTGATATCTTGGCTGATTTCTTTAGACTTTCCCATGATGAAGCAGCGTGTTTCTGATGTGCTTTAAAATACATCCACAGGTGTGTCTCTAACTCAGATGTAGCCAAATAACCTATCAGAAGCTTCCAAAGATATGACATCATGATACGGGCTGTCTCAACTTGTTTAAAGGCATAATAATGCTAGTGTATGTAAACTTTTGAATTTGCAGAAAGTAATAAAAATGCCTTAAAAATTCTCTCTTTATTCTGGCATTTTTCAAATATAAATAATTTTGGTAATGCTAAAACGGGTAAGGTTGATTATGATTGCATGTCATATAGTGAGCAAAACTTGCATATGTGTCTTTTTATAGAGTGTATGTAAACTTCTGGTTTCAACTGTATACGTTTGTTCTTTCCACTATGTAGTGGCAACATGATTTTTAACTAAATAGGAATGCATTAGTCCATACATCATAGCATAATAGTAATAGCCTATCCCTCACCACCACAGTTGGGAAATGTTCACACAAAGGATTTTTTATTTGAAAATATTTGCCTCACAATTCCTCTAATGTCTATGGTGGATTTTCATTTTGTAGCACTGAAATTAGCTGCAGTTTTGAATGTGAATTTTCCCCCATTTTAATGTGGTTAATGCATGCCACTGCAACCTAAATCTGATCTGATTTTCCATAAACTAAGTAGTAAGTCACTTCTGTACTTTGCACACAGGAAGGGAAAATCCATGCCATGATTAAAACTGGGCAAGATTCACATGGAAAGGGACTTGGGAATCTTAGTTGGCAGTAAACTTAACCGCAGTAGCCAGTATCAGGCAGATTCTGCCAAGGCAAATAGGATTATGTCATGAGGTATATTAAAAGAGGTATAGATGTAAACTATGATAACACAGTTCTACCATTATACAAAATCCTAGTCATACCACACATGAAATAACGGGATGGACTTGTTAATACTATCTAACACTTAGGGCGACATGTATGAAAGGGGTTCTCACCCTTTTTATGGTGTACAATGACGACACTTTCGAATGCGCCTAACATGAGGGGACGTTTTGGGGGCATGTCGCAGTATTAGTATTAGACACATATATGAATGTGGTTTGGCAAAACTTGGTGCATTACTGCTCAAACAGGCAGACCTATCTCAATGTGATCTGCCTGAGCCTGAGGAGTCAAAGTGGAGCTAGATTTAGGGCAAAAAATGTCCAATATTTCTCAACTTACACCAGTACATTAATAAAAAGTAAATTATAATTATCAAACTGTATAAAATGTAATTATTTAAATTTAATGAAAAATATGATCATTTAAATTAATATAAAAATATCTCCTATAAAATGTTTTTAAAATTAATAGAATTAAAACAAATTTTACATTACAAAAACCCATTGATTATATTGTTCAGATTTTTATATTTTAAATTTTTACTACATTAAATTTGAAATGTATTTTTGCTGCTCTCACCCTTTATTCTACATACAGCAAGAGCCAGCACAGCACAGGTATTGCTGGGACCTGTGGTTCACCAAGCAAGATCAGTGCCATACTTTCTATTCAATGACATGCTATTCTAATGACTTCTCTTATTTCCAGCCTATCTATAACCTTTATACATGTTAGGAGCATTACTAATGTGATTAAGTTCCATAATGTGCCAAACACACAGGCGAGGCGCGTAGAACTTTACACACCATTTATGAACACAGAAAAACCACTTTCATACATTAGGCGCATTATATACTGAAAATAAGACTCGACAATTCACTTTGACGCGCCTGCATTCATACATGTCGCCCTTAGGCTATTTGGTATTGCCGTACTGGGGGGATTTGCCTGCAGTACGGCGCCAAACGGAGCAATTTACGTAATCCACGGCTCTCATAGAGAACATGATTCCGTTCTACTTCTGAATGCCGCGGGGGAGAATGAGGATGGCAATTTTTTACCCAAGGGGACCAAACAATGCTGTCTAACCAGGAGGGTTTGTGCCTCTGCCTTTCTTTCTTTTTGGATCAAAATACTAACATAGGATCATAGATTGAGCCTTGAGGAAATTTGGTCATGGGTGTCTTTTTCTCAACCTTAGCCAACTAATTATGTAACATTGTGGTCTTCAAACATTTGGTGGGAAAAATCCATTCTGTAGTTTACAGTGTGAACTATGGGGCAGATTTTCATTGAAAACAATTGGATGGAGATCCCACACAGCTTTTACGTAGATTCTGGCATAGAATATGCATCTGAATCTGCATAAAAAAACTTCACATTAAACATACCCTTACAGAAAACCACATAGACTTTGAAGCTGAATTGTTTTACTGGCTCTAAAGCACTCTGTAGATACCTCAACCATGAAGGCCAGAGGTGAGGACTTCTCTGTAAACATGTACAAAGCATAAAAACTATTAAACTATAAAGAGATTTTAGACTTTCAGCCTTCCTCTTTGTACATCCAAGTAGATGACAACATAGCATTTTCATGCCAACATCATCTTTGCTGACTTTATAGAAAATACATCTGCTTCAAATACTTTGTAGTGTTTACTTGGTAGTGCTAAGCTTGCTGGCCATTAAAGCTTAAGTAAATTTCATTCCATGTTTCATTTATGTAGAGATTTCGAATCAACGAACATGTTGCCAATAAACCTATCAGAAGCTTCCAGAGACATGACATCATCATATGGGCTGTCCCAAATTATTTAAAGGCATAGTAATCCTAGTGTATGTAAACTTTTGACTTTGCAGAAAGCAACAACAATGCCTTAAAAATTCTCTCTTTGTCATTATTCTGGCATTTGGCAAATATGAATAAGTTTGGTAATCCTAATTGACCTAAAACAGGTAAAGTTTATTCTGATTTCATCATCTTCAAAAGTTTTTTTGCTTTTGTTCTTGGGTTGATATGCACATGTTGGACCAAAGCACGTTCATCTCTGAGACACAGAACCTGTCTCCTTTCTGAGCGGTATGATGGCTGGAAATTCCGATCTTGTTTGTACTTGTGTATAATTGTTTGTACAGATGATGCACCTTCAGGTACCTGTAAATTACACCCGAGGATGATCCAGACTTGTGCAAGTCCATAATTCTCTTCCTGATATGATGGCTGATTTCTTTAGACTTTCCCATGATGTTACACACAGAAGCAGTGTGTTTCTGGTGTGATTTAAAATACATCCACAGGTGTGTCTCTAATTAACTCAGATGTTGCCAATTAGGGTGCTTTCAGACACAGATGCGTTTTTGGATGCGTTTTTTGTGCAGCAATGTACAGCATTAATTGCTGTGACTTTCTGCACAAAAAATGCATCCGAAAAACACATCAAAAATGCACATGCATTTTTTTGTATAGAAAGGCATAGCAATGAATGCTGTACATTGCTGCACAAAAAACGCATCCAGGACTGGGTGGAAGCCACTCTGCAAAAAGAAACAAGAGTGAAACAGTTCTTTGAGCGGAGTGAGAAATACAGATACACTTCCGACAGATATTAAAGGTTGCATAAAATGCTGTTTCGCGTCAACTTCATGGTATCAGGGCAGACAGCTGGCGGGTACTGATCCAATTGATTTGCGGGTAGAGGTCGATCCATTATGAGACATATTGGTTGTGTATGACCAGGCCGGCGGGATGGACGCAGACCAAGGGACGCTGGGATGACGTTGTAGTGGCTCATGGGAGCAATTGTGCCCACTAGCTGTATCGGCGGGAGAGAGGGGAGTCGCACACCCGAGCTTGCATCACGGAGAGGAGATTTGAGACACACTGCATTCTCAATAGTTATGTTTAGTTTGATACTGTTTATGCGCAGTTATACTTGAAATGTAAAATCATTCTAAGTTAGCATGCAAGAGACTGTGTGATGTTTGTTACAGAAAATACATTTTTTTACTGTCCTTGATATAATAACCATCTTTCTAGTATGTTTGGACATTTGCATCAGATTGTTTTTGTGTAAACCCTTTATACATACTGCTATTGTTTGTTATGCTGGTGTCAAGGATATTGTCCAAAAAAAACAATAAAAAAAAAAAAACGCATTCCAAAAAACGCATAAAAAAACGCACTGTGTGAAAGCACCCTTATTGGCAACATCCGAGTTGCAAATATAAATAATTTTGGTAATCTTTATTGACAGGTAAGGTTTATTCTGATTTCATGTTAGATAGTGAGAAACACATGCATATGTGTTTTTTTTAATGTAGTGTACATAAACTTCTAGTTTCAACTGTACATTTCTGTTCTGATTTTACAAAGATACTGCAGGTTATCCATGCTGCTTGTTTACAGATGGTTTCCTTGGTTACTAACCACTTCTGTGCAATGTCTGGCAGGAGGGGACTTACTGGCTAGATCACAGACGTGGTCTGTAACCTAGGAACCATTTGTAAACAAGAAGGATAGATAGCCTGCTATATCTTTGAACTAAAGTAAAATCAAAACTGAAAAGTTTTTAGTAACAATGTATATTTAACATTGTCTACTTGTGTGAAAGGGTTGTCTAGGTCAGGAGTCCCCAACTACTGTCCTTGAGGACACCAACAGGTCATGTTTTCTGTCTTTCCTTAGCATTGCACGGGTAATTTAATTATGCTGCACAGGGGATTTAACTATTGGCAGTGCATTCTGTGGGAGATCCTGAAAACATGACCTGTTGGTGGATCTTGAAGACTGGAGTTGGGGAACACTGTTCTAGGTCTTTTTTTTAAATAAATAAAGATACTGCTGCTGCAATAAAATTAAAAAAACTAATTCTAAGTAAGTTGACATCAGTAACGGCTCCAGGTGGTCAAGCAATGCACATGATCACTGCAGCCGGTGACAATCTGATAGTCAGAAGTAAACAGAAGAGACCGCCAGCCGCATCATGGCTGGCATGTGGGGGTGTGTAATGGTCTGTTCACACAATGTACTGGGCCGCGTACTGTACATCATTTGTTTAAGGAACTCCCCCCCCCCCCCCCCTTTTTTTTTTCTCATTTAATAAAGAATATGTTTTCTAATTTATAATTATCTCTCAATAATTTCCAACAAAATGGTTGGTGGATCTTACTCTTGTCTCTTATATAAAAAAAAGAGATTCTAAATCTGTTCAAAGATAAAGACTGGACACTGATTTATGTATTACAGATGTTATATTATGTACATTATTATGCATTTTTAAGAAAAAATATCTGATTGAAAAAAGACCCGTCCAACCCTATTAAAGCTAATCAATGAGATGTGAATACAACTTCAAGGTTGATAGCTAAGATCTATGTCCAGCTAAATTTCAAGTTAAAATATTAGCGATCCGATGATATGAAGAAAGTCATAATTACTGCAGCAGTTATTGAAATAAAGGACAAACAGTTCATGGGGAAAAACACTGTCCCAAGGTTACTCGGAGCAGACACTTATCTGTTTAGCATTCTAGTACTTATTTGTATGCATGACCTTCATAAGTATACACTCCTACCGCTCCCTGTTTAGCTCACATCTGCTAAGAAATTGTACACTTCATGTGATGATATCAGCCACAAAAAAAAATACATGAAATTTGTACCAGAGTGGGCAAAAAAACCCAAAAAACTGATACTTACCTAGCTGTCCCGCACTACTGACGATCTGGAGCTCCCAGTGATCCGCTCCTCTTCACTTCTGGGTTTATGTCCCGAAACTCTGACTAAGCTTGCGCTCCATTGTAAGTGAATGAAGCATGAGCCTCTCCCTTGTGTCAGGATGAAAACTCTGAAGGGAAGAGGAGCAGACAACCAGGGAGCTTTGGAACAGTATCAAGTTTGTTTTTTTTTGCCCACCCTGCCCCCACAAGTAATTTTTTCTAGTGAACAACCCCTTTAGCAATATGCCAAATATAGTAATCATACAGCAGTCATAGTTCTTATTCTCACCTGGTCCTTGATTTACTCATCTGGACCTGAACTCAAGAATAAATACAAATATGTAGCAAAAACTATAATCACGTGCATACTGCACATCATAAAACTGTGTCATGAAAAAAGTTATTGGAATAAAAGAGCATGAGGAAGCGCTGTAGCTCTTAAAACAGCATGTAACTGGTCTTGAATAGGGAAAAAGGCAGGTAAAGGGCAGGTAACTTCTAGGCATTTGCAGTATCCTTGGTATCTTTTAAACACACATTTCTGGTTTTATTAAAACTGCTATCTTCAAAAACAAACAAATAATAATGTTGTGTTTGGCTCTATGGACTAGGTTAAACTTTGGACTTTAACCTAGTATTTCAGCACATCGATCCAATCTTTTATGTTTGCTTTACATTTCCTTCTTAGGGCCGGTTCACACGGCCTATTCAAGCCGTAATAGCAATACGGCTTGAATAAGGGGCGGGGGCGCTGCCCGCCGGCCCCATAGACTTTCATTATCCACGGCGCGTATTCCGCCGGGATAATGAACACGTCAATTTCTCCCGCCGGTATTCGCGACGGGGAGGAGAGCGGAATCATAGTCTCTATGAAACTGGATTACGTAATGGCTGGGACGGATTCCAGCCATACTGCAGCGCAGTACGGCACGCAATACGGCTGGAATCCGTGCCCAAAATAAGCCGTGTGAACGGCCCTTTTAAGTTAAGAAAGAGGGGCAACTAAGGCTATGTCTCCAATGCACACAAAAAGCGTTTTTTGTTTTCTAAAAGCGCTGAAAAAAAAGACTGAAAAGAGACCCCAAAGACTTGTATAGTAAAAACGTCCTGTTGTCTCCACAGAACATGTTTTTCTGCTCGTTTTTTGAAACATGTTGCAAAAAAATGACTGAGCAGGGCAGAAAATGTATTATTGGAGTCTATGTAAAGCGCTGAATGTTTTTTGGCACTTTCTTGGCGCTTTTTTTTTTGAAAAAACCCCTTTTGCGTTTTTAATTGTTTGCATTTGTGTGTAAAAAACGCACAGAAAAACTCAAAACGGGCAAAAACCTGAGGTTTTTCAGCAGCTTTTGACAAGCAGTGGAAAAAAAAAATTTAGTTTTTTTAACTTTTTTGGGTTTTTTTTTTCGTAAATTTTTTTGCCGGCCCTTCCTAAAGTATTTTTTTACAAAAATTTTCCCCTTCAAAAAAGAACTATGGAAATTTTCCCTCCTTTTTCCCCCCCGGGGAATCCCCGGGGGGGGGAGATAAATTTTCAAAACCTTGGGGGGAATTTTAGGGGGGCCGGGTTTGGCCGGCCCTTTTTGCCCCGTTTTTGTCATGGGGGGGTTTTTCGGGGGGGGGTTTTCTTAAAAACCCCGTTTTGCCACGGCCCGGGCCCGGGGTACAAAAGCGTTTTAATGCCCAAAAATTATCCCCAATTAAAGGACCGTGTGAAACCATTTTTCTAAGAGTTAGATACTATTGATAAAAACTGCCCAAGTGTTTAGAGGGATTCTGAAGTAGTCTGAAACCCTCTTGGGCCCCGCATTATCAGGCTTTTCTGCCCCCCCCCCCCCTGAGTTCTGCCTCTCAGGGGGGCGGGGGTGCGTATGAACACAAGCCCACCACAGTTTCACCAGTAAGTCAGTGCATGGAGCACAAAATTCCAGTACAGCCTGGAATAAGGGGTAGCCTCTAGGGTTCGTTTTTAACCCCTTACCGACATTTGACGTACCCATACGTCAAGGGTCGTTTGCGGTTCCCCAAAAATTTAGTATGGGGGTTTTATGGCGATCTTCGATCTCCAAAGCGATGCTTTCCAAGATTTCGCGGCATGGGATCCGGGGTGCAGGTGATTAACCCTTCATTATGCACACACTATGGTCGCCCTAAAAGAAGCTGAGGGGGGAGGAGGGGTGGCCCCACCTGCCTGCGACCGGCACAGTAACGGCGCTCTGCGCCGTAACTGGTCCACTCACCCGACAACCCAGACGCTTTCTGCATTGTGGGCATGGTGATTGGCAGTCACCATGGCGAACAGTACACAGCAGTAATGCTGTGTGCAGGTCTCCTTTGTATGAGCGATTTGAATATCGCTCATACAATTCCCCTCTGGGGAAAAGTGAAAAAAGTGTTAAAAAGTTAAAAAAAAAAAAATAAGGGGGAAAAAAAGTAAAACGCAACGGAAATAAAAAAAAACACGTACACTCACTTTTCCTTCAAACGCCAAATCGCCCAAAAAAGGAAAAAAATTAAATACCCTTAATATGTTCTTATTAACAGTCTCTTTATGGTGAACGTCGTAAAAAAAAAAAAAAAAAATAAAAAGGCGCAGACTTAAATGGATAAAAGTGATCAAAACTCATATCAACACAAAGGGTGCCAATAAAACATCTGTTCTTCCCACCAAAAAAAAAATTAAACCTACACACTCTTTATACGAAAAAATTAAAAAGTTATGGCTCTCAGAAAACAGCGATGCATAAATATTGTTTTAAACAATGAAAACACTTTAAAAAAAAAAAGTGCTTCCACATAAAAAAAACTATATAAACTGGGTAACGCCATAATCGTCTCGACCAACAGAGTAAAACTAACTTGTCACGGATACTGCAGGGTGAGCGCTGTTAAAAATAAAAAAACACTACTAGGATTGCAGTATTTTCTTCACCCTGCCTTCAAAAAAACCGATTTAAAAGCGATCGAAACGTCTTGTCCCCCCAAAAATGATACCAATAAAAACGTCAACTCATCCTGCAAAAAACAAGCTGCTATACAGCTCCATACACAGAAAAATAAAAAAGTTCTGGCTCATTTTCTACTTCAATAAACTTCCTCTCGGAATTTAAAAAAAAAAGTTCTGGCTCTCAGACTGCGGCGACGCAAAAACGTGTATATACAAATATACAAATTGGGTATCTCTGTAATCGTATCGACCTGCAGCGTAAAGCTAGGATGTCATTTATACCGCACGGTGACCACTGCAAAAAATAAAAAACACTACAAGGATTGCTGTATTTTGTTCAAAATGCCTCACAAAATCCTTAATAAAAAGAGATCAAAGCATCATATGCCCCCCATAATGATACCAATAAAAACATCAACTCATCTCGCAAAAAACAAGTCCATAATCGGCTCCGTATACAGAAACATAAAAAAGTTATGGCTGTCAGAACAAGACAACATAAAAACGCAATTTTTTATAAACTCATTTCTATTGTGTAAAAGTAGTTAAACATAAAAAAACGATATAAAATGTGTATGATTGCAATTATACCGACCCCCATTGTAAGGTTATCCTGTCATTTATCCCGTATGGCGAACAATGTAAAAATGAAGCCCAAAAAACAATGGTGGAACTGCGTCCCCCCTCCACCTCCATTTTCATGGCCCAATGCTAAAAAAACTATGGAACATCTGTTCACCCAAAATGCGCGATACACCCCTAGATGAGATCCACAACGGATGTTGTATCCAAAATGGGGCAACTTCTGGAAGGTTTCACCTGTTCTAGTACTTTGGGGGCTTTGCAAATGTAACACTGTACCCACCAAAATCTGCGTTCCAAAAGCCAAATAGTGCTCCCTCCCTTGTACGTCCTGTCATGCGCCCAAACAGCAGTTTACACCCACATTTAATGTATTTCCGAACTTGGAAGAAATTGCGTAACACAATTTGGGTGCTTTTTTTTCAGGATTGAATGTAAAAATTAAACATCGAGTCTAACGTTAAAAAAAAATTGTGAAACACCTGTGGGGTTGATATACTCACTACACCCCTGGATATATTCCTTAAGGGGTGTAGTTTCCAATATGGGGTCTTTTTAGGGGAGTTTACTAAGCTTTAGCACCTCAGGGTGTCTGCAAACCTCAAATGGCGCCTAAATAAAATTGTAAGGAAAATGAGACCCCAGAGTCTGATAGGTGCTCCTCCTATTCTGGGGCTTGTGGTTGAGCCAAATAGCGCACTAGAGCCACATATGGGATATCTCTGAATACAGCAGAATCTGGGGAATTGATGATGAGTTGCATTAACCTGGTCACATCTACTGTGTTCCAGTGAATAATGAATAAAAACTGAAAATCTGCAAAAAAAAAAAGGTGAAATTTTGAAATTTCACCTCCACTTTGCTTTAATTTCTGTGAAATATCTAAAGGGGTAACAAACTTCCTAAATGCTTTTTTTAAATACTTTAAGGGGTGTAGTTTCTTAGATGAGGTCATTTATTGGGGTAACATACAGACCCCTCTAAACCACGTCAGAACTGGACTGGTCCCTAAAAAAAAATCTACTTTGCAAATTTTCTTTAAAATGTGAAAAATGACTACTAAATTTCTAAGCCCCTTGATTTTGTTAGAAAAAAATAAATTTAAAAAATGATGCCAACATACAGGAGATATATCATATATGCTAGTTATAAACTTTTTTGAGTGGAATATCTATCTGTCTTACACACAGACATTTTTGAACTTTGAAAATCGCAAATGTTTGCAAATTTTCATGATATTTTGATATTTTCCACAAATAAACAAGGACTTTTTGGACCAAAATTTCTTACTAACTTAAAGCACAATTTGTCACGAGAAAACAAACTGTGAATCACTTGGATAAGTGTCAAAAAGTTATTCACACATAAACTGACACAAAGGGCCTCAGGTATGAAAACTGTCTAGGTCTAAAACTCACTTTGTTGCCCATAGCAACCAGTCAGTGCGCCTCTTTCATTTCTTATAGTGCTTTGGAAAAATGAGAGGGGCGGTATGATTGGTTGCTATGGGCAACAAAGTGAATTTTAGACTTAGACAGTCTTCATACATGAGGCCCAAAGTGACATAAAGTGTCAGATTTTAAAACCGGGCCACTGTTAGTAAGGTCAAAACTGGCTTCGGCGGTAAAGGGGTTAATCATTTAAAACACAGGTCATTGATTTTACCACAGTTATGGAAAAGTATAACTATTTTTTAAATATTTACTGAAAGGAACTTTTACAATGTGATACAACTGTAGAATATATAGAGACAACTTAGGCTGTGAAGTGGAAAATATACAATGCAGTAAAAAGTGCACACGTAAAGACAGGGAGGCATTCCTATGCCTGAAGTGATTATTGGAGGCTGTGTGTCAACTCTGCCAGAAAGGACACAACAGAGGTCATAGAAGTGTGTTCTAAGCTTTTACAAGCCGACAGCAAAAATACATATGACCTTAGGCACAGGTAACAAAGGGGGACATATATGAAACTTGTCTAGGTCTAAAATTTTCTTTGTTGCCCATAGCAACCAATCAGAGCTCCCCTTTCATTCTTTCAGAGCACACTATGAAATGAATGGGGAGCAGTGACTGGTTTCTATGGGCAACAAAGAAAGTCTTAAGCTATGTTCACACAGCTTAAAATGGGACGTATTTCAGTCCGTAATTCAGTCCGTACTGCGCGAATTACGGGCTGAAATACGTCCCAGTCATTACGGTAATCCACAGTTCTCATAGAGAACTATGGATTACGTCTCCTCTCCCTGCTCGGCGAATCCGCCGCGGGGGGAGATAAGTGACATGTGAATTACTAGCGGCGTATACGCGCCGCTGGCAATGAAAGTCTATGGGCCGGCGTGGTGCCGGCCCCCCGGTCCCGCCCCCGTCCACACAGTGTAATTGTGGGGCGTAATTACACCCCGCAAATAAGCCGTGTGAACATAGCCTTTAGACCTAGATAAGTTTCATACATGTGGCCCAAAGTGTTTATAATGAATCTATGAAAATTTAATTTCACTCAAGAAAACATGGTTGGGACCTTCTCTAAGTTACACAGAAATATATTTAGGTTAGGAATACACAGGGCCAAATGTATGAAAACTGTATAGGTCTAATATTCATTTTGAGGCCCATAGCAACCAATCAGAGGGACCCTTTCATTTCCTATAGTGCTCTGGAAAAATGAAAGGGACGCTCTGATTGGTTGCTATGGGCAACAAAGTGAGTTTTAAACCTAGACAGTTTTCATACATGTGGCCCACAGTGCGGCCGCAGTACAGTCATGGTGCAACCTATAATTCCATTTCTGATGTGTTCACCAATGGCCACATGAGATGTTGGCAAATCATAAGTCTCAAACCATGATTGTTTCATCCAGCTGATGTATTTCTGTCGCAAGCATAAGTACATATTCATAGTGCATGCTATACTCTCTATATATGTGTAGATCCATCTAAGTATTCTTTTATTTATTTTAAAGCAGAGTAGTTTTTTCATGTATTTATTTTTTGTGCCAGATATAAATACATGAAATTATAGGTTAAAAATATAGTATCTGTATGCTATGAAGTAAAATTGTAAAATTATTAACTGCCGTTCATGCTCTATCAAGAAGATTTACTAAGGACAATATCATATTTGGGTTAAAATGGGTTATTCATATTTTTCTGTTATTAACTAAAATTTGGATAATGCTGCAGTAATAAAATAAAAAACATACCTACCTTCCCACTCAATTCCATTCCAGAGATGATGCCACAGGCCTAGTGTATACTTCCAGCTCTGGACAGTTGGCTCACGTGTGCTGCAATGACTAAGCGCTCTCATCTGAACGGTGATGTCAGGAAATGGTACGTGACAGCTTCAAATAGTCATGGCTGCAGCGATGACACTCCATTACGGAAGTAAACTGGAGAACTGTGGAGGTGTCACCACTGGAACTGAGCAGGGAGGCATTATGTTTTTTTTTAATTTTTATTGAAGACCTACACCATTTTTAGCTTACAAAAAAGCTGGATAACCCCTTTAAGAACATTCTTCCCATCACCATAGGGGGCGTTTCACACTTAAAACAACTTATATATTACAGTTTTCAACCACTTTCCTGTTTTTCATTAATTCTCTGCTTGTCTCTACACCAGCTGCCCAGATCTGGATATCTGAGATCACTTGATGTAAGCTAAGCCTTCCCAAAATAACGTGGGTTTTTGTTTTTTAATAATGTACCAATGCTTATAAAAAAAAGCCACAAAAACAACTGAGACCTCTCTGGCACAGATGTTTCACATTAGATGTTCTTCAAGTCCCTAAAATGTTTGGCAGAAGACAGAGTAGATAAGAATATAGCACCTCCATATGGAATATGTCATCAACAAACAGCAAATGGAAGAAATAATATAGTAAATGCTGCCATGTAGTTTATTACCCTTCCGTTCTCCACTCTTGAGAGCTGCATGCTGTGTTTAGTCTTTACAAACTGCTCAGGAATACTTGGATGAGCAAGCTCTGGGAAAGCATGCCGTTCAGCTCATAGCAGACAGTGCCAATCTGGGAACACCTGTACCAACCTAGCATGAGTTATAGTAGATTGTACATGCAGCAACCTATTTAAAGGGTTTCAACATGGAAAGGATTTGCCATCACTTTCTGACTGATGGAGATCTGACCACAAGGACCTCCAGCTAAAGAAGGGGTAAGCACTGAATGGGGCTGCACTACAGTTTCCTGCAAAGTAGGTGACCAGTAATACCACTGTACCAGAAGGATGGTAAAGGGTTCTACAACCCTAAAAAATAGCTGTGGCCCATTAACTCTCAGGATCAGGGGGCCCATAAGTCAGATCCCTATCATTTATAATACACCGTAATGCACCATAATTTACAGTGATTTTCCCCCCCCAAATGCCATGTTTCACCTCTTCACAGGATCCATGGGGTCTGAGCACTGGGATCGCATTGAACTCAGGAGTGGGAGACCTCTGTCCCCTGTTCCGCATCCTTAGCCATACTTGGCCAGAGTTGTACAGAGCAATGGCCAAGTATGGCTTATACCATACAAATCTATGTGACATATGGAAAGAGGTACCTCAGCAAATTATTGTTTTAAACAGGTCTTTCCAAAATCAACATTTACTAACCATCCTCAGGATATGTAATAATGCCGATCAGGGGGGGTTTCCCTGGCACCAATAAAAGAGGGGCCTGTTTTCCCACTTTTGAAAAAATGTGTGGTAGAGCATGTCTCACGTTTTTTCCTCATATTTTAAGGGAGGGCAGAAAGAGCCGGGGTACAATTTTTAGTTTTTTTTTTTTTAATAGTCCCATAGACATTAAATGGAGAAACATTGACCCGCTTGCCCGAGCTCTTTTTTGAAAGGAGAATACCCTTTTCCCTTTTGTTGGGGGTGGGGTGTCTAGGTATAGGAACCCAGTGATCAGATTGCTTTCACCTATCCTGTGTTACTAAGTTGGGTCCAGTTGGTCTATATTGAAAAGGAGAGTATCTGGAGAGTAGACACCATTTGCCAGAATCCACATATCATCCTCCAGTTTTAGTAATTTGCTCTTCATCCCTACCCCCTGCCTTATACTGTCGCACACATTTACAATAATATTGTACATATCACTTTATCTGATGAAGCGAGGGACACTCGCGAAACGCGTAATCGGAATTGTAATAAAATTTATCTTATGATAATCAGGGCCATTTTTAATGAAGGGGCCCTTTTTCCTGAGCGCTCTAGCTAAATCCTCCCATATTATATCCTACGCTACGAATCCAGCAAGGTTATATCCTAATATTGTACATATCTTAACACTTATGTAAAACATTTGTAAGTATTCCCAGAATAGTCCCTCTAATAAATATTAGCTATGTAATACTGAACATAGGCACTTAGGGCAACATGTAGGAATGAGGTTGTGCCATTCTTTTGCCATATTTTCAGCCAAACATGAACCCGTTTTTATAGATGTAGAACCCTTTACGCCAAAAACTTTTTGCATTCTGCACCAGACAAGACACTTTTGAATGCGGCAATGAGGTGGGGTGGATGGGGTTGCACCAAAATTGTATGATTCGCCAAAGTTTGGTGCAAAACTGTCATACAAATCTATCCAGTTTTCAAAAATGGCATGGCTGGGGGGGGGGGTACTTTGGGGGGGAGAACGGGGGAAAAATTTTTAAAATCTGTGAACACTTTTAACACAATGTCAGATCTTTTCACTATTGAAAAAAAAGAGGGGAGAACAAGCCCCAGGTTCATACACATCGCCCATAGTGTTGGAGGGGATTTTCATGGCTTTGTTGCCAATTTACGATGTATGGATAAGCTTAGGTAAGGGGCACTTCTGTAAGAAATGTATTGCTTTATCATTTCTTAACACATTTGACACTTGCATGTGCAGCGGGGGAAAACACCAAGACCAAAATCAGTCAAGAAGAGAGCAGTAAAAAAACACCAACAAATAACTCAGCCCAAAAAACTATCACTGATTCCCTTTACTCTTCTAAAGGTGCTTTTACACTGTGCGTTTTTGACACGTTTCTTGTGCAGAAAGGCACAGCAATTAATGCTATACATTTCTGCACAAAAAACGCACCAAAAACGCACCGTGTGAAAGCACCCTAAAACAAATGTAGTCCTATTTGGATTATGTTTGCTATACATCCCAGTAGTATACTCTTTTTGTGCAGGACACTAAAGCATGTTAAAACATACTTTGGTGTTTCAAACAAAAAGCATGTAACAAGTAGAGCAAACCTAGTCTAAATAGCACTACATTCCTTCTATTGATGTCTATGGACTGGTCACGTTGCAGTTTTCGTCAGGGTATCTTTTTTCATGGTGTCCCTATGGATACTTCTGATGTAGGGCATAACTAAGTGTGAACCTAGCATTATTCTGAAGAATAACAACAAGGGCAGATAAAGAATGCAGCTATAGTGCGGTACTACTCAACATGTAGTACTGTACTGTATTGTAAAGAAGTGCTACTAGACCGCCAATCACTGCATGCACTTCACTAATACAGATGTTTAAGCAGTACAGGACATGTAGTACCGCACTGTACTGTAGAGAGGCGCTACTAGACCGCAAATCACTGCATGCACTTAACTAATAGGTGTAAGAGCAGTACAGAACATGTAGTACCGCACTGTATTGTAGAGAGGCTCTACTAGACCACCAATCACTACATGCACTTAACTAATACAGGTGTAAGGGCAGTACAGGACATGTAGTTCTGCACTGTACTGTAGATAGGCGCTACTAGACCACCAATCACTGCATGCACTTCACTAATACAGATGTAAGAGCAGTACAAGACATGTAACACTGCACTGTATTGTAGAGAGGCGCTACTAGACCACCATTCACTGCATACACTTCACTCATACAGATGTAAGAGCAGTAAAGGACATGTAGTACCGCATTGTACTGTAGATAGGCTCTACTAGACCATCAATCACTGCATGCACTTCACTGATAGAGATGTAAGAGCAGTACAGAACATGTAGTACCGCACTGTATTGTAGAAAGGCGATACTAGACTTCCAATCACTGCATACAACTCACTAATAGATATAAAAGCAGTACAGGATATGTAGTACCACACGGAACTATAGAGAGGCACTACTAAACTGCCAATCACTGCATGCACTTCACTAATAGATGTAAGAGAAGTACAGGACATATAGTACCGCATTGTACTGTAGAGAGGCACTACTAAACTGCCAATCACTGCATGCATTTCACTAATAGATGTAAGAGCAGTACAGAATATGTAGTACCGTACTATACTATAGAGAGGCGCTACTAGATCGCCAATCAGTGCATGCAATGGACTAATAGATGTAAGAGCAGCACATAACATATAGTACCATATTGTATTGTAAAGACGTGCTACTAGACACCAATCACTGTATGCACTTCACTAATACAGATGTTTTACAAGTTAAATGTTCATGATAATTGGGCTAGACAGTGTTGAGGTTGTATGTTGAAAATTTTTGATAGGGCCTTTGTCTTGAGGGGACCACTGTAACTCTGTGTTGTGCTGTTAGGCCATGTTCACACGGCTTAAAATGGGCCGTATTTCGGTCCGTAATTTTCGCCCGGAGTGCGCAAATTAGGGGTGGAAACGTCCAAGTTTTACGTAATCCAACATTCTATAGAGAACTAGGATTACGTCTTCTCCCCCGCTCCGGGGGTACGGCGCGGGGAAAGATAAGTGACAGTGAAATTTTTTACGGGGTTACGTGCCCCTGGGAATGCAAGTCTAGGGGGGGGGCGAAGATGCTGGCCCCCCCGCTCCCCCCCCTGCCCCCGGCCACACGGGTAAATTGCGAGGCGTAAAATTTAAACCCTGAAATAACCCCTGTGAAAATTTCCTTATTCCTCCTAAAAATGTTCTCCTGAACCAGTCAGTGGGGTGTGACCATACCACTTTTAGAAGGAGTGTGACCTTGCACACACTCACTCTTTCAGCATTGATTTGTTAATACCAAGGACACACCCCTCCATCTGGTAACACCCAGCTGTCAGATTGGTAATACATTTCTAGGAGGAACAACACAGAACCAGCATGAAACAGTTCTATGAGAAGATGCTCTGAATGGTTATTTCACAGAGCACACGTGTTTTTACCAGAACAGACCTCTTTTAAGAGCATTTCCATCTCAGGTTAAAGACAAAATAGCAAAAATATGATGATTTTTTGGACATCATTCTTTTGTTTTTAGTTCTACGATTTTTGGGAAAGCTGGATTCTCAATATCTGGGTTTGAAGGGGACCTTGCTCTCCCCGGGGTCCTGACCGCCAACATGCCTAGTTTTTTTCCAAAATTTTATACCAGCTGCCTTATCCCTGAGAGGTGGCAACTGCCAGTTCTGTGTTGGTGGGCATAGGATTGGCACCCCGCTTTTTTCCCAAAGCCATTTCTCAGGAAGCTGCCCTTTTCCCTGTAGAGTTGGATCTGTCCAGTGTCTGTGTTGGTGGGAAGGATTGGCACCCAGCTTCCAAGGGTTTTGTTTTTCCAGGAGTATTTCCGCGGCCTTTCCCTGTAGGGTGGAATTTCGTCCGGGGTCTGTGTTGGTGAGCATAGTGATTGCACCCAGCTTCCATGGCTTTGTTCTCAGGGGGGTCATCACAGCGGCCTTTATCCCCGTAGAGGTGGCTACGTCCGGTTTTGTGTTGGTAGCTAGTGTTGCACCCAGCTTTCCCATGCTTATTCTCAGGAGTCATCACAGCGGCCCCTTCCTTAGAAGGGGGATACGGGGCCAGTGTCTATGTTGGTGGGCATAGTGATTGGCACCCGCTTTCCCTTGTAGTGCTCGGGGGCATGCCTTATCCCTGTAGATTGGCATGCTGTCCAGTGTTGTGTTGGGGGGCATAGTGTTGGCACCCATTTCCCCCTGGGGTTTTCAGGGCAGTGCCTTTTCCCTGTAGAGTTGGCATTTTCTGTCCGTTTCTGTGTTGGTGGGCAAGTGATGCACCCCCGTTCCATTCTTTGTTTTTCAGGAGTCATCACCGGCCTTATTTCCCCGTAGAGGGGCATATGTCCGGTATGTGTTTTGGGGAGATAGTGATTGCACCCACTTTCCCCCGCTTGTTCTCAGAGTCATCACGCTGCCCTACCCCCTTTGAAGGGCACACTGTCCAGTGTTTTTGTTGGGGGCATAGTTTGGCACCCAGCTTTTCCCCCTGCCCAGTGCTCGGACAGCTGCCTTATCCCCTGTAGAGTTGGCTCTGTCCCCGTGTCTGTGGTTGGGGGGGGCTAGGATTGGCACCCAGCTTTCCATAGGCTTAGTTCTCAGAGCATCACAGCTGCCTTTTCCCTATAGAATGACTACGTCCAGGTCTTTTTTGGTGGGGGATAGTAAATTGGCACCCACTTTCCATGCCTAGTGCCAAGAGTCCCTTTTTAAAATGCCCTTTTTTCCTATAGAGGGGCTTTTTCTGTCCATGTCTGTGTTGGTGGGATGGTGATTGGGGACCCAGCTTTCCCCCCGCTCCTTCTCAGGAACAGCCCTTATCCCTGCAGGGGGGCTACACCAGTGTCTGTGTTGGTGGGCAAAAAAGGGTTTGGCACCAGCTTTCCCTGCCTAGTTCAGGGGGGGCAAAGGTGCCCTATCCCCGTAAAATGGCATACTACCAGGGTCTGTGTTGGTGGGCATCGTAATTTGGCACCCGCTTTCCCATCCTAGTTCTCAGGGCCCCTCACAGCTGCCTTTTCCTGTAGAGACGGCAATGTCCCGTGTCTGTGTTGGTGGGGTGGTGATTGGCACCCAGCTTTCCCCATGCTCATTCTCAGGGGGCAGCTCCTTATCCCGCAGAGGTGGAAATACTATCCAGTGTCTGTGTTGGTGGGGGTAGGTTTTGGGACCCGCTTTCCCCTTTCCAAATTTTTCAGGGGGAAAATGGCCCCCAACCCCCGTAGGAAAGGGGGGGGCCCTACTATCCAGTGCTGTTTTTGGTGGGCACGGGGTTTGGGCCCCCCACCTTTCCCGGGGAACATTCTCAGGGACCCCCCCCCCCCAAGCTGCCTTATTTCCCTGTAGGGGGGGGACGGGGATAAATGTTTTCCCGTGTCTGTGTTTTGGGGGGGGGCAAGGGGAATTTGGCCCCCCCCAAGGGTTTCCCAAAAGGGTCGTTCTCAGGGGGCAAACTGCCTTATTTCCCCGCAGGAGGGGGGCAAAACCCATCCGTGTCGTGTTTGGTGGGCATTAAATTGGGTTGGCCCCCCAGCCAGAAATAAAACCCCTGGAAAAAGGGAATTGGGGGTGAGCAGCTGGGGGGAAAAGGGGGTCCTCCATGTTTTTTCAAAAAGGGAAAGTGCCTTTGTTTCCCGTCATTTTAAACCTTTTTAGAAAGGGGGTCCCTTTTCCCGGGCACGTTTTTCCCCCCCCTGGGTTGGGCCCTGGTTTCGGCCCCCCTTTCTGCTCCTCCCCCCATTAAAAATTCCAAACCCCCCACTTGCTGGGCAAAGGGGTCCTTTGGGGTCTTCCCGGGTTGGGGAAACCTCTGGGGCCCCGGGGTCTTTAAATTTTTAGGGGATTTGGAAAATGGGGGCCAGCCCTTTTCGCCTGAGCCCCTGCGGAGGAAAATGTGGGGCAGAGCAGGGCGGGGGCCCGGGGAAGGGCCAGCAGGCCCAGCGGGGCAGGGTTTCCCCCCACCACGAAGGGCCCCCACCTTTTCCCCCCCAACCCGGGATCCCCAGAGCCCCCCAGGGGTGAAGGGTGCGGGGGGGGCTTCTCCGGGGGGTTGAAAAAAACCCCGGAAACACTGGGGGCGGGGTTTCCCCCTTGTTTTGGGGGCCTCCCTCTTGGCTCCCCCTTCCCCCCCCCTCCCCTATAACCAGCCGTCCCCAAAAGCTGACTCCAGTGTCGTGGACTCATGGCACCTCAAGTGATCTGAACTGATATCTCCTACATGAACTTGCAGTACAACATGCTTGCAGGGACATCAGACACTGCACAGTGCCAAACCACATTGTCTGGTATACTGTCCTGCCCATTGATAGAAGGTGTGTGCAATCCAACATCACAGCCTAAAACAAAATACAGACCTGTATTACAACCGCAGACAATCTCCAAAATGATAATCATACTATAGACTGGGGTGGGCCCCCTAAACTGATACAGATTGCACAGACCGGTGTCCCCTAAAACTGTTACATACTATAGACCTCAGGCCTCCTAAACTGATACAGACCACAGAACCGCGCCCCCTAAACCGATACATATCATAGACTAGGGCCAACCCAAAACTGATACATAGTATAGACCGTGCCCCCAAAACCCGGAGTACATACTATAGACCACGGCCACCTAAACTGATACATACTATATACCAGGCCCCCTAAAATAAACTGATACTACATACTGTAGACCAGGCCACCTAAACTGATACAGTGAGACCACATTGACCAGCCCTATAAACGATACATACTAAACGACTGGGCCCAAAACTGATACATACTAAAGACCGGGCCCCAAAAATTGAAACATCTTAATAGACCCCGGGAACCCCTAAACTGATATATAGAATAGGCCGAGCCCCTAAACTGGATGCAAGATCACATACCGGGCCCCCAAAAGTTTCGGGGGCCTCAGACTGTGGTCTATATCAGTTAAGGGGGCCCAGATTATTAGCATGTATCCATATAGGGGGCCCCGTCTGTGTCTGTATCAGTTTATGGGGGCTCAGTTTTATAGCAGAATTCAGTTTAAGGGTGGCCCGCTCTGTGGTCCTATGCAGTTTAGGAGCCCGTTTGTGATCTTGTATCAGTTTTTTGGGGGGCCTAGACTGTGGTCTGTATCACAGTTTAGGTGGCCTGGTCTATAGTATGTTAACATGTTGGGGGTCCTGTCTGTGGTCTGTATCATTTAGGGGCCCATTTTTATAGCATGTATCAATTTAGGGGGCCCGGGCCTGTGGTCTGTAATCCAGTTTAGGGCCCAGTATATAGCATGTATCAGTTTTGTGGGGCTCCCTCTGTTGACTTAATACCTATTCGGAGGCCCGGTCCTGTGATCCTGTATCAGTTTTGGGAGCCTAGCTGGTAGCTTATTAGTTTGTGGGCCTGGTCGGGTATCATTTTATAGGAGTTGGTCTGTATCATTTTTGGGGGCCTGGTCTGTGGTCTGTTTCCGTTTAGGGGGCCAGGTCTGTGGTCTGTATCAGTTTAGGGGCCTGGTCTGTGGTCTGTATCAGTTTAGGGGGCCCGGATCTGTGAATTGCATCAGATAAGGGGCCGGTCTTTAGTATGTATCAGTGTTAGTAGGCCCTGGTCTATAGAGTATGTATCAGTTTGGGGGCCCGGTCCTGAGATCTGCATCAGTTTAGGGGGCCCTGGTCCTGGTGGTCTTATCAGTTTGAGGGGCCTGGTCTGTGGTCTGTACAGTTTTGGGGGCCCGGTCCTGTGATTTGCATCGAGTTAAGGGGCCCATCTATAGTATGTATCAGTTTGGGGCCCGTCTATAGTAATATATCAGTTTAGGAGGGGTTTAGGGGGCCAGTTCTGTGGTCTGTATAATTTTAGGTGCGCCGGTCCGAGGTCTGTATCAGTTTAGGAGGCCTAGTCCTTGAATCTGTAACAGTTTAGAGGGGCTGGTCTGAGATTTGTATCATTTTAGGGACCCGGCTCTATAGTATGTGTATCAAGTTTATGGGGCCCGGTGTATATATGTATCATTTTAGGAAGGCCTGGTCCATAGTATGTATCAGTTTTGGGGCCCGGTCTGGTGGATCTGAATCAGTTTTTAGTAGGGGCCCGTTCTATTCAATGTAATCTGTTTAGGGGGCCCGGTCTATATAATGTATCAATTTAGGGGACCCGGTCTGTGGTTCTGTATCAGATTAGTAGCCGTCCCTGTAGATCAGTATCAATTTAGGGGGCCCCGATCTATAGTATGTAACAGTTTTGGGGGCCCAGTCTGATAGTATGTATCAGTTTAAGGGCCTGGTCCATAGTATGTATCATTATGTGCCCGTTCTGTGATCTCATCAGTTTTAGGGGCCCGTCTATTCTCTATGTATCCAGACCACTCCCTACAAACTGATACAGACCATCCCCACACACTCATACAGACAACATTCTAGGCCCCCAAAACTGATATAGATCACAAGACCATTGTCCCCTGAAACTGAATACAGACCTCAGACCAGCCCCCCTAAACTCATACAGATCACAGTAAAAGGCCTCCTAAACCAGATACAGACCACAGAACGGGCCCCCCCTAAAAATGAAACCGACGCAACAAGACCGGGCCCCCAAAATTGTTACAGATCACAGACCGGGCCCCCCTAAAAACCGACTATATATCTATAGACCAGCCCCTCAAAACTGATGCATAGTCTATAGACCCGGGGCCCCTAATCTATACATACATTGACCGTGCCGTCCTAAACTGATACAGACCACAGACCAGGCACCTAAACTGATACAGACCACAGACCAGGCCCCAAAACTCATACATACCACTACCCCTATAAAAACTGATACAGACCAGCCCCACAACTAATACAGAACCACAGTCTAGGCTCCCAAAACTGACACAGACCACAGAGGGGGCCCCCTAAAGAGATACAGCTATAAACTGGGCCCCCTAAACTGATACAGACCGGGCCCCCTAAATGATACATTGCTATACAACTGTGCCCCCTAAACTGATACTGACCACAGACCCGGGCCCCCAATACTGATACATACTATAGACCAGGTCCCCCTAAACTGGATACAGACCACAGTCCTAGGCCCCCAAAACTGAGTACAGATCACAGACCGGGGCCTCCAAAACTGATACAGACCAAACAGAGCGGGCCCCCCAAACTAAACATGCTATAAAATTGGGGGGGGGTCCCCCAAAAAAAACTGATACAGAGCACAGACCGGAGCCCCTAAATAGTACATGCAATAGATACTGGGTCCCATAAACGGATACAGACCACAGACCGGGCCCCCTAAACTGATACATACTATAGACTGGGGCCCTAAACTGATACAGACCACAGACCAGCCCTTAAACTGATACATACTATAGACTGGGCCCCAAAACTGATACATACTATAGAACCTGGCCTCCCTAAATTGATACATTCTATTGACCCTGACCCCCTAAACTGATATATAGAATAGCCCGAGCCCCATAAAACTGATGCATTCAGCGAGACCGGGCCCCCCAAAAAGTTTTCGGGGGCCACAGTCTGTGGTCTTATCAGTTTTAGGGGGCCCAGTTTAAGGCAAAGTATCAATATAGGGGGCCCGTCTGTGGTCTGTATCAATTTAGGGGGCACAGTATTTAAAGGCATGTATCCAGTTTAGGGGGCCCGCACTGTGGTCCGTATCAGTTTTAAGGAGGCCCGTCTGTGATCAGTATCAGTTTTTGGGGGCCCTAGACGGTGTGTCTGTATCAGTTTAGTTGCCGGTCCCTATAGATGTCAGTTTTGGGGTCCGGTCTGTGGTCGTATCAGTTTTTTAGGGGGCCCAGTTTATATCATGTATCAATTTAGGGGGTCCCCGGTCCTGTGGATCTGTACATTAAGGGGTTGCCCAGTTTATAGCATGTATCATTTTGGGGGCTCCTCTGTGGTCTGTAATCATATAGGAGGCCCGGTCTGTGATCTTTGTAATCAGTTTGGGAGCCTATACTGTGGTCTGTATAGTTTTGTGGGGCCATGTGTCTGTAATCAGTTTATAGGGAGTGTCCTGTAATCAGTTTTGGGGCCTGGGTCTGTGGTCAGTATCAGTTTATGGGCCTGTCCTGGGTCTGTATCAGTTTAGGGGCCCTGGTCTGTGGTCTTATCAGTTTTTGGGGGGGCCCGGACTGTGGTCTGTAATGCAGTATTAGGGGGGCCTGTCTTGTGGTCTGTATCAGTTATGGGGGCCCTGTCCCTGTGATTTCATCAGTTAAGGGGCCGTTCTATAGTATGTATCATTTAGTAGGTCCCTGGGTCTAATAGTATGTATCAGTTTATGGGGGCCCGTCTTTGATCTGCATCAGTTTAGGGGGCCTGGTCTGTGGTCTTTATCAGTTTAAGGGGCTGGTCCTGTGGTCTGTATCAGTTTTTGGGGGCCCGGTCTGTGATTTCATCAGTTAAGGGGGCCCATGTCTATAGTATGTATCAGTTTAGGGGGCCCGGTCTATAGTAAATCAGTATTAGGGGGCCCGGTCTGGTGGTCTGTATAATTTCAGGGGGCCGCCCGACTGTGGTCTGTAATCAGTTTTAGAGGCCTAGTTCTGTGATCTGTATCATTTTTAGGGGGCTGGTCCTGTGATTTGCAATCATTTTAGGGACCCGGTCATAGTATGTATCATGTGTTTTAGGGGCCCAGGGTGTATAGTATGGTATCATTAGGAGGCCTGGTCCATAAGTTAAAAAAATGTATCATTTGGGGGTGCCCGGTCTGTGTCTGAATCCAGTTTTAGGGGCCGCGTTCTATGCTATGTACTGTTAGGGGGCCCGGTCCTATAGAAGTACATTTAGGGACCCTCTGTGGTCTGTAATCATTTAGTAGCCCGGTCTGTGATCTGTATCAATTTAGGGGCCCGGTCCTATAGTATGTAATCAGTATTTGGGGGCCCAGTCCTATAGTATGTATCAGTTTTAAGGCTGGATCCATATGTAGTTTATCCATCAGTTTGGGGGGGGCCCGGTCCCTGTGATCTGCATCAGTTTAGGGGCCCGGTCTATTCTATGTATCAGACCGACTCCCTAAAACTGATACAGACCATGGCCCCACAAACTAATAAAACAACAGGCTAGGCCCCCAAAAACTTGATATAGAACACAAAAGACCAGGTCCCCTAAACAGATACAGACCACAATAAACCAGGCCCCCTAAAACTGATACAGAGTCACAGACAAGAAAGGTGTGCCCTCCTAAACTGATACATGACCACAGAACGGCCCCCTAAAATGTATACCGACACATACCTGGGCCCCCTAAATTTGGTTTACAGATCACAGACCGGCCCCCTAAACCGGATATATACTAATAGAGCCGAGCCCCCAAAACTGATGCATAGCTATAGACCGGGCCCCTAAACTGATACATACTATAGACCGGGCCTCCTAACAGATACAGACCACCGACCCAGGCCCCCTAACTATACAGACACAGACCAGGCCCCCCAAAACAGATACATTTACCACTCCCTATAAACTGATACAGACCAGGCCCACAAACTAATACAGCCCACAGTCTAGGCTCCCAAAACTGACACAGACCACAGAGGGGGCCCCCTAAACTGATACATGCTATAAAAATTGGCCCCCTAAAAAGATAAAAAAGACCGGCCCCCTAAATTAAACATGCAATAAACTGGGGCCCCCCAAATATACAGCCACAACCGGGCCCCCCAAAAATGATACATACTATAGACCAGGCCCCCCAAATATCAGCCACAGTCTAGGCCCCAAACTGATACAGATCACAGACCGGGCCCCTAAATGATACAACCACAGAGCGGGCCCCCTAAATGATAATGCTATAAACTGGGCCCTAACTGATACAGAGAAGAAAACCGGGGGCCCCCCAAAATTTTTACATGCTATAAATGGGCCCCCTAAACGATACAGACCCCAGACCGGCCCCCTAAAATGATCAATAAGACCGGGCCCCCAAAACTGAACTTTTACGACCGGGGCCCCCCAAAATGATACATCATAAACGGGCCCCCTAAACGATACACTATTACCGGGCCCCCTAAACTATACATAATAGACCCCGGGCCCCTAAACTGATCAGCCCAAAATCCCCCAAAAAAGATTTCAACATCCCCTTAAAAAATAACAACAGCCTCCAAACTATACAAAAAGCCGGGCCCCCAAATTTATCAAACACGATGGGCCCCCAAATTTTATACATCAAGGGGCAGCCCCCTAAACGATACAGACCCCAGCCAGGCTCCCCAACTGATACAGACCCACCCAAAACCCGGGGCCCCCTAAAATGATAAAAAGACCCCGGCCGGGCCCCCCAAACTGATACAGATCACACTAAACCGATATATACTATATAGACCGAAGGCCCTCTAAAACTTGATTTACCTTGTAATAGACCGGGCCTACATAAAAATGATGATGATCACAGACCGGGGTCCCCAAATCTGATACATTACTACTAGAACTCCAGGCCTCCTACAAAACTGAAAATATCCTTACTATTGACCAGGCTCCCCTAAAATGATATATTACTATAGACCAGCCCTAAAACTGATGCAATATCACAGACATGGGCCCCAAAGCTGATACATACATATTGACAGGCCTCCTTAAACTGATACAGACACAGACATACCCCCTAAACTGATTAAAGATCAGCGACCAGGCACCCGGAAAACTGATACAAGACCACTCCCTAAAACTGATAAGCAGGGCCCCCCAAGACTAATACAGGGCACAGTCTAGTCCCCAAAAACTGATACAGATCACAGACCAGGCCCCTTAAATTGAATACAGACCACAGACCAGGCCCCCCTCAAACTGATACAGACCACTCCCTATAAACTGATTTACAGACCAGGCTACCCACAAAACACTAATCCTGACCACAACAGGTCTAGGCCCCCAAAAACTGCTATAGATCACCTAGGACTGGGCCTCTCTAAAACTGATGCGGACCACAGATGGGGGCGCCCTAAACTCTGATCTGATACATTCTAGTTAAACTGGGCCCCTAAACTGATACATCATCAGGACCGGGCCCCCTAAATTGACTACATGCTATAAAACTGGGCACCCTAAACTAATTACAGACCACACACCCCGCTACCTCAGGAGCCCCCAAAGCTGATGCATAGTTAGACCAGGCCCCCCGTTCTAAAACTGCTACCAGACCACATTGTCTATGCAGGGATCGCCATAACTGATACAGCATCCAACATGACGGGGCCTCCTCTAAAACTGATACAGATCCACAGAGCGGGCCCCCTAAAAGAACTGATACGATGGCTATAACTGGGCCCCTAAATGATACATGCTATTAAGCGTTGGCCCCCCTAAAACTGATACATTGCTATAAAAACTGGGCCCCTAAATAAACTGGACACATTACTATAGCCCAGTCCCCACAAACATATAACAAACTAAAAAACTTTGCCCCCTAACCATAACATACCACACTACCATTCCAAAAACACATATATTAAAAAAAAACAAACAGATGTTTATCATGTTCCCCCCTCAACATAAACATGTACAACATCACCAATTCACCCAATTCAACACACTAACCCCCTCCATACCCACCAACATCAATAACCCATCACCCCAACAACATAATCACCTAAAACATCATTATTTATACCCACGCAAACACCATAAACATCCACACATACCCCTCCCACTAAATTATACATACACATAAATCTACCACACACCACTCTCACACGATGTCCCCATACTAATCTTTCCCCCAAGAACTTAAAACACCATTCAACTCCATAAATAAAACATCAATATATGTACCCTACCCCCTCAACTACACCAAAAAATACCCACACACAATAAAACCAACAAGTCCCCCATAAAACAAAATCTCTATATCACTCGTATAACCCACAAACCAACATCCCATCCTTACATAACCCCAATTTAAAAAACAACCAAAATATCCTATGCCCAACAAACCACCACACCACTCGACTATCCACCACTAACCCACTTAACCAAATAAACACCAATCAACCCTCAAAAACACAAATATTAAAAATTACACACTACCGCTTTGTGTCAACTTTTGCGTCCCCAGAAATCCCATGGTATACAAAACCGCTGTACATTAATACAACCCTACCTTAATAAAATTCCATAAAAACTATCAATCACACATCCCTCATACCTTTCTCCTTTATAAATACTCCTTCTAAAATCTGTTTCTACAATAACTCCCACCCCTAACTAAAATTACCATATACAAAAATAAAAATAATTCATAAATAACAATACCATAACTAGTACCTCACCTTCATACATACCCTCACCACTTTATATTCCACATCCTAGTCCCAAAACATAACTTCACACCATAAAATCCTACCTAAAACCCCACCCCCATCATACTTAACACCCTACATAACACCCTATCCTATTTACCAAAATCCAACCTTAACTTGTGTACTAGAAATTAACATTATCCACTAATAAAAAAACACCACAAAAAAACATATTAAAATTCTCACATAATAAAATCATATTAAAATAAAATAATTTATATAACACAATAACCACCTCTCCACTCTACCCATATAAAACTTCTTAACAACCTTAACAAATTCCCCACATACAATCCCCCCCCTCAAACACTCAACTCCCAAACAAATCACCCCATTACAAACTCAATCTCCATTCCTTCTAACAATACACACATTATCATCCCAATCATATTATAACCTAATTACCCCTCTCCAAACCATTATTCATATCTTTCTAGACAATCATAAATAAGTATATATATCCCTTTATCTGTCTACTCCCCAAAAGATACCACCACAAAGTAAATAATAAACACAACATGTATCGTACCCACTCTATTTAACAAAAAATACCACAACTAAAAACTCAACCAAAACGAACAAATGATACATATACTGACCTAGAGATGCGTCACCGTTGTGATCAGTACTTCATTGATTTATGTGACAGATCTATACAAGAAGTTGTGTATGTTTCTTCTTATAATGACTTCCTACTCTTTGTCTCTCAGATTATGTCAAGGTGATGAGTATGCCAGAGAATCCAGTCTATTCTTGAATGTCACCCTAATAAGTAATGATGCTCTATAGAAGAGGTCTCTGAATATAAGAGTGTCTGTGTGTATGGTATACTATAGATCCAACTAATGTCACATGACTGATAGTTAGTTTATGTGAATAAGTCTACAAACCAATACGAATGATTACACCCATCACATGAGTTGCTATCTATATGTTGCTAATCTCAGTGTGTGTTGCATAGTCAGAATGCTAGCTACACACTAAAAGTAGTTCCTCTTCTATATAGCGTACTGTGTGTGCTATGTGTGTGTGCGCGCTACCGTACGTCCATTTGTGGAGATCAGTTTTCACACTCCACCAAATCACATTACCATCCTTAATTCATACGCAAAATCTCCACATATATTGCTTCCACCAAAACCTAATAAATATATACACCACAACCCTATATTAAATACCACTCCAACCCAAACTCCCCCCTCACCACCCACAATAAACTTCTCAATATATACCTATAATCTACTAAAGCTACAAACCCATCTCCACACACAAGTCTTAACTTATCCAAATCACTCCTCCCTCACCCAAATTCTCCAAATAATCACCATTAAAAATTTATACCACCCATTACCAAACCATACACCCTGGTAAGTGGTGTGTGTCTCTTGAGATTGAGTGTATACACTATAGCGTGTGTTGATGACTGTATGTGCCATGTGTCGCCATTACCACCCAGCCATCACACCATGTATATGTTGCTGTGTCGTACACTCTTGTACGCACTCTCAAACACCCCCATTAAACAAATAATCTCAAACGAGTACCTGACTACTCATCACAGTCTTGTGTGCCCGGTCTGACACATAGAGAGAGATATATTTCCCTACCCTGTCTTGTCTAGAGTGCTAGTTTCCACACATAAAGAAGCAGCAGTTGTTCTCAGTAAGACGTGTGAGTACTTGACCTCATGTGTGTAGTGTGTCCTGTAGACCGTCGTACACCTCAGTGTGTTGATTCCATGTGGTAGTCGTCCCACCGTATGTCTCCGTTGAGTCGTTGTTATATTGTGTGTTTCCTGTCATCGTCCCACGATGTACATGTTCTGGTGTCATGTATACTCGATAGAGTTGTACTCGTCTGTGCTGCCTCTGTGCTTTCGTTGTCGCGTGCGTACTGGCCATTGCCCATATCTGGTGATGACACATCTACGTCTGTAGGTGCTCTGTCAGATGTGTCTATCGAGATGTCAAGTTGTGTGTGATATCTTGAGTTTCGATAAAGTCCTGTCCAGAGTATGTTCACGCTTGAGACCGTTGTGTTCTACAGTGATCCGATAGGACTTATAGTGTGCTCCTCTTGTGTGTGTCTACCGTATTGAGTATGTGCCCGAATTGTGTCACTACACTGTATGTGATCCCATCTAGGATAATTAGTGTGATGTGTACGCTAGAGAGAAGCATCATAGTGCCCCAGGTGGCTTCATTGCGCCGCAAACATATGTTTCTTGCGGAGTATCTACGTAGTGACACGTGTTGCTTCATTTTCATTGTAGGTAGCCACCAAATATTATCTGGGTAGACTTAGGTGTGTGACGTTGAGTGTCACCTAGAGTAGTGTGCCCGATTGCCTTTGATGTTGGGCACGAGTGAATGTCTAGAATGCATGGAGTAGTAGTTGATATGATATAAGTGATGCAGCGAATGTCCCAGAGAACAGCAGGTAGTGTAATAGATATGCTGCGGCATTAGGTATGAATCTAAGATGGTGGTGACTGTCTTGTGTTGTTTCCTCCTTACGTTAGCTGCTCTCGTATAAGCGGTTGCGGGTGGGGTCATGTAAGAGCAGGAGTTGCGGTTTGTGTGTTCTAAGTATGTATCAGATCGTGCTATATCAAGCCTAAGTGCTATTTGGTGTGCCATAGTCGAGTCGGAGCGAGGTGAAAAACTCGGTGTTGGTGTGGTGGGATTGCGGCCCCTCCGGGCCCGCCTACTTGGCCTCAGTGGCGAGCACACCCTCTGACTTGACCTCCGTGCTGAGCTGTAAAGCCTTGACTAGTCGATTCTCTAAGCCACGGCTCTCCTCCCTGGGTCATATCTCGACCTGACTAGAGGGACTTAACCGCTCTACCGTGCCTTGCTGTTTCACGGGCGGGGAGAAACGTGGCGATCCCGTGAGTTTACGCCCGTTTTAGAAGGCGGCCATCTGGAGACATCTTCACGGGTTTGGGTTTGTGCCGGGGTGGGAGTAGTCGGTGTGGAAGTCACTGTATCAGAGATTTCGCGTGGATGAACATGGCCGGGAACCCACGACCTCTCGCGCTCGGACCATAAGCCTTCCGCAGTGGACGCACGGTACTGCAAGACTCTGCACTCATACGGGAGGTCTACGATGCCGGGTGCAACTTTATATGTCCAACAGGTCGTCTTACAACTAATCGGAGCAGGGGGGTATCGAAGGTAAATAGAGAATGGGGGATGGGCATTGTATCCGTCTTTAATTGTGATGGTGAAGAAATGTTATGAGAACCGGACGGGAGGGAGGGAACTGTTAAACACGGCTATGCGCACGGGGTTCACCACTTCCTGCACCACATAAGGCACAACTCCTGGATATAATTTTACGCAAGGCACTTTTTAGGCAGCAAAGATTTCAGGGGTGGGACAATAAAAACTGTTATCCCCCACAGAAGAGAAAGCCACTAGATGCGCGAAGGCGTTTTGTTGTCACTCATCTATTTTGGATTGCTTGGGCTCGTTAACCAAGTTCTTCTGATACTTGGGCCAGATCTGTGCACAGGTGTGTCTTTATGATAGCATCCCACCCCATTGGTAGTGATCGGAGAGCGTGGATAAGAAGGCATGGTCGGCGGTGGGAAAACCTGGGTGGAAAAAAAACGGAGAGACGCTCATTTGAACTTATTTTACTGATTGTTAACCTGCCGAATTCTACAACATGTTTAAGTATGTTAAACCCAAATCCGCTGTTGAGCAAGAGACAAAAACAACAAAGTTTTTGGTGTATAGTCAGTTGGGTTCACTTCTCCTTCTGCCCGAATTAGTCTCATGGTGGAAAGCTGGAAGGAGAAGAATAGGTGATACCCAGAGCCTTACAGAGATCAGAAATGGGACATGAATGAGGACCTCCTCTGTCAAGAACATATATTTCTCGGTTAACCATGTAGGTTTGGACCAGTGTGTTTGATTTTAAAAGCTCAGCAAGCTTCTTGGACGACAGCAAACCGTCTTAGTGGGAACAAAAGACCCATATTACTTTAAGAACTCATCCACCCCACCCGCCAAAACATGACAGTCTTACACCTCAGAAGGTAGGCAATGACCACTGTATGGTAATAGAAGGTCCATGGATATGTGATGTCCATGGGGTGCTCGGTGTGGACGGGGAGTGATGAGGGACATAAGATTCCCCAGTGAAGGACGAGTTCTGGGACTTTTTTTTGACCCAAAGCACAAATGTTAGGTCACGCGCTGCCAACGTAGGCTCCACATCCCGATCTCCAGAGACGGCCACCAGTAATTGCGAGAGATGTGCCTCTTTGTGCCAGACCTTGTGGGGTGTCTCTGATAATACCAAATCATGAAATTCCTTTAACGCAAGGTAGCTGAGAATGCAGTAAGGGAGACTCAAAGGACTCTAGACGCTGGACAATTAGGCTCAGCGTCTTGTCATGTCTCCTGGTGTTTCTCTTAATTCAGTGGCTCAGAACTCGGCGGCGTGCCGAGATAAAATTGCCTTCTTGGGGGTAATAGTAGGTAATGGATCCTCGCCGACGGTGAGTGACTGGACAGACAAGATTCTATGATATCCGCGCGTCAGGCTTTTAACATTTGTTAGATCCCTGGAACCATAGGGGAGACATTTGTCAAAACACTGTTTTCCCACACTAGTCTGTAATTCACCCCAGTAAGACGCCAAATCAAATAAACCGGGTTGTAGTCTATGAAGCACAGGGCGAACCCTCAAAGACAATATCAGCGGTAAAGCCTCACACTCGGAGGAGAGAGTGTACATTTCTCCTTATGCCAGTTAGAGCACAACTAGCACCTCAAGTATACTGGGCGTGCAATATTGATTAAATGCCCTTAGCCATCGGTTCAGGCTCTGGTAGAGATCATTAGCAACAAACCTCCGTACAGCCCATGGATCGCTACGAGGCCTTCCAGGGAAGGGCCCGGACGCTTAGCAGAAGAAATGGGATTGCTCTGTAACAAAAAATTGGGAAGCAGGACCCCTGAATGCTACATAAGCGTACTCCTCCAGATTCCACAAAAGATGACAAAATATGAAATTTTCACTGGCAGCAACTGGCTTTTTTGCATACCATAGGGAATACCTGTTCGTCCTAGATGACCTTTTTCCCTGCGCAGTGCCTCCGAAGACGATGTGGATGTTTTTTCCGGCCCGGACGTCGATTCCCTTTTTGGGAACAGCGATCGTGCGTTGTGACTTTGTTCTGCCGCTACGTAGTAAAAGCAGATCAGTCGCTGGGTTGCTGGCGGTTCGAAGGTCCTTGTACGCGGTCCGGGCATGTACCGTTAGAAGATGGCCCCTACCTGCATAGGTCTCCTCAGGGGTATCACCACAATGAAGGGTTCTGGGCAAATGGGTGGCAGAGAAACAGTAGTAGTGGAGTATGTATGCGGATGGAGGCGAATGGAGAAAGAGTATCGCTCCCGACGTCTTGCTCCCTAAACGTCTGTGCTAATCGGACTCTGCCAGAAGCGTGTCACAGAATGGCGTCTTCAGTCCAGAGTGCCCGGAGTAGGATAGGCACATCCAACATTCGTCTTAATAATGGTCAGGCCATTCCTACCCGGCGGAAGAAATGCGGCCACTGGAACTGCGGGGTCGGGTCGTTCCACCAAAGGAAGAACACCCAGCGACGATAAGTTCATAGGCGTACTCCTCGTACAGTCCTCATTACACCTGCCGTTAAGGGTGGTGAGCTGAGTATCGGCCACCGACCAGCTACCTTACGTCCAGGCGTCTCGCTCGCCGAAGAGAAGTATATAAAGAACAGACAAAATTCTTGTCTACTGAAAGACAATTCGGGGTCGTAGTCTAGGGGTGTGGGTAGTGTAGTGATCTCCTATGCCACTTCTGGTTGGGAAACTTTTGGGAGAAGTGGACAGGACAATTCCTCCCACTCTCTTTTCTGACTCATTACCAGTAGAGGTACACTTGAAGGTGCGGTGTCAAATTCTAGAAAAGCCCTGTCTTGTCTCCCGAAAAATTCTACTCGAGGTAGACTGAATGGTGGGGGTTTCCTGCCGAAAGGGGGATGAAGCTGTAGTGTCGGGAGGGGTTCCACCATGTGGGGACCCCGGGGATGGTCTTTCTTGGTGCTGTGTTGGCTTGTTACGCTCAGTTGCCAGACTGAACTGAGGTTATAAATCCTGCATCTGCTTCACCAGTGCAATCATGGGGTTTCGGTACCTGGGGTAGCAGTATTGTATGGCCTCTGAGGGAAAATGTCACGCATCAGAGGAGGTTGCGTGTGGCTCCTAAACTGCCACCCCAGCCTCAAGCTGGTCCTGCTACTTTGGCGTGCTGCTCACCTAGGCGGCAGACCACGAATTTATCGGAACTGACCAGGCCCCTACGGCTTTGCTCTATGAGTTGCAGGCCGTCGAGGAGAGCACTCAAAGTCCAACATGTCCGGGTCAGTCCACAGTACGGGAACGTATATGTGCAAAAAGAACGTTGTAAGCCAATAAGAATGTATGTGTCAAAAGCAAAGCGGTGTCAAACACGGTCAGGGCGCGCTAGTACGCAATGTGTCGGAGTGTCAATAGGCTGGAGATGGTCAGGGAAGCGTGCGTGCCTGGAGTGTTCAGAGAAGCAGGAGAGCTGAAATACATACTAGGAAACAACTAGGAAGAAGCAAGGGTGAGATGGAACTGTTTCTCATGGGGCATAGGACTGAGAGAAATGAGGGAGTTTAAATGAGGAACCTGCAGACGTGACACGACCATCTGCGCTCAGTACGATTGTGGTGCGTGCTTCTCCTCCGTGGCCACTACTATTGGCCAGTGCGACAGACGCAGGCTCTGACTTGATTGTCGAGCTGAGCTCGCATGTGACGTAGACAACTTATTAACTAAAAGTGAAAGCTATGCAAGGGAACATAGGATTCTTTGAAGAAAAGCATTTCCTGCTATCTAGAATGTATGATAAGTAAAACACTTTTGAGGTTCTCGAGTTCACACTGTTCTGAATAAAAACTGGCTTAAGCCACCTCCGAAACTTCAACGGACCTCAGGCAGGTGGTCTCCTACTACTTTTGTTACCGCTTCGTTTTGTGGGTCCTATATCAGACCTGTCTCACTGACTCTAAAAGAGAAATAATTCTAGAAAACGCAATAACTTTGTATAGAGATGCATTAAATTAATTATACTCGCTATACGATAAGATAAATGGCCTTCACACATATAGCCACTACTACTGCATTTGTAGCAAACTGCTATATGATATAAGTTCCGGTTTTTATCAGTACCTAGATAAATGCAGAATGTGGACAATGTCTAGCTAATCACAGCCAAAAATCTAATTGTACCAATATACCTAACTTCTCAGCTAGGGAGAAGTGCCATTTTATAGGGGAGGAAAGATTTGGTCGCAATGAAAATGTTGGTGTCTCAATTACTAACGGTTCTGAAGACCTTGGTTACAGTAGACTCCTGTTGCCCCATTTGGAACCAGTATGATTACCATAATAATAGAATAATAATAATGTATAAATTATAAATCTGTGATGAGAGGATGATGTTTGGTCCGAAGTTGATGGCTTGATGAGGGCGTCTCATCATCGCCATCACTTGGACCAAATCTATCAGACGATGTTCTCATCACAGATGCCATAATTGATGATCCCCTGATAGAACCGATAGTCTTCGGAGAGATACGCGTCGGGACTTTGTCTGTGTTCTTTATGTACGTTAACTGTATAATTTGTAGTTAGTGTTAGGTGAGTCTCCGAGGAAGGTGCGGGTTCGCGCCGTTCGGACGCGGGTGCTTCTATCTGGATCAGGGACTAGTATCAGTGATTAGCGATAGTAGTGCTTTTTTTTTTAGTATGGTATATACTGGTCAATGGCAGGGCAACGGAGGTCTACTGTTGACAAAGGTCTTCAGAACCGTGAGTTTTTTACCACAATTATTTGACCATATTGTTTCCCTTCCACTCTTAGATACGGGGTCGCACTTCTCCATGCTTAATAGGTATTTGGTAGACAATGTTCGCTTTTTTTGCTGTGATTAAGTAGTACATTGTTCAGACTGCCTTTAAGTCTCTAGGGTAATGATTATAATCGAGGTATACATACTGACAGTTGCACAATTTGATATAGTCGGCTATATGTGTGAGGCCATTTTGTATGGTGATAGAGAGATAATTTTTTTAATTTGCATATCTATTAAAGATTATTGTTTTAGGAATTTTTCTTTTGATCTGTGAGACGGTTTTCTATATTCCTATTATTATCTCTTTTTTCTGTGAGTTGTCCTATTCAGACCTCCATAATCCAGTGTGCACCTATGCTCATTTTTTTTTCCAAAGTGTTTTTTTTTTGATGTGCAGAACCATATATAGTTTCTAGTCTGTATGTGGAGGAGTGGCAGCCTCCATTTTGTTTTTTGCACTCCACCCACCTTCACAGGCTTTTTAATCAGTGCAGTGTGACTTGTGAGCTGGTTCCTTCATTCCCTGGATTATGGAGGTCTGAATAGGACCAAAACGAGAGGTAACAATAGTGTAGGACCACTTGCCTGAGGTCCCGTTGAAGTTCTGAGGTGGCTTAAGCAGTTTTGATCAAAAGTATGAACTCAGAACCTCAAAAGTTTTTTTCATATATTCTAGATAGCAGAAATGCTTTGTCAAAGATTCCTATGTCCCCTTTGATAACTTCTTTAGTTGATAGTGTGCTGCTGATTTTGGAACGTGTATGCCCCTTTACAGGGGCCCCACCCATTTTGTCTAGAAACTGTCTAAAATCCATAATAAATGTGGTGTTATTGCCCCACTGGGCCATAGGCTTACAAAAGGTAAAAATAAAAGACAAAGAATACTGTGAAGAAACAATGTAAATAAAAGATTCATAAGTATCAGATTTTTGAATGGACAGTCCCTTTTTCTATTCAGATCTCTTCTGCAAAAAAAAAAAAACATGCCCCTAACTATGTAGAAGCCCATAATTTATTATTCAGTAAAGAATTGCTATTTATTGCTCATATGTTTGGATAATCAGCTGAAAACTGATGAAAACTTGGTGAAAACCATGAACCTGCCTGCCTGTGACTCATTTATCATTATAGTGATGTTCCCAAGACAGACGTTTGTGGCCGATCCATAAGACATGTCTGGTAGCTGTTTGTCTGACCTTTCAAAAGAAAGGGCAACACCTTTAGGGCTTTTTCACTTACACTATTTTAGCAGTGGTTTTAAATGCTTTTTTAATTGCTTAGTTTCCAGTGTCTAAAACATAATTTTATTGCTATTTTTCAGGTCATATAGAGAGGCCTATGGGGAAGACACTAGTAAAAAAAAATGTTATGCCCAGATCAATGTGGTGTTTTGAAACCTATATTGAAAAAAAAACTTTGTATATAGTACATTTTGCATTTGTCTTTAGAGTTTAAAGTAACATTAAAAAAACACTATAAAAAATGTTTTGTTGTGTATTTTTACATGCACCCTCTGAACGCCCATTATATTCACAATATTCACAAAGCATGCCCCTTTGTGGGCCATTGCGGACTGCCAGAAATGCTTTGGCAGACTGCATGCAGCCTGTGGACCGTATGTTGTACAGGCCTGCTGTAAACCAATAGGGAAATATACAACTCACTACAAACATTGCTTTTGTACTCTGTGCTGTTTTTTTTCTAAATTTGGATGTATTTTTTAAGCAGTATTTATTACTTTGCTCCAATAGACTGCTTTTTTTTTTTTTTTTTTTTTACTGGTTAAAAAACGTGAAAATGTGCTTTAGGTTTTATTTTTTGTTTAAGGCCGTGTTCACACGGCTTATTCCCGACGGATTTGTGAGCCGTATTGAGCTCACAAATCCGCCGTGAATAAGGGGCGGGACAGGGGCGGGGCCGGAGCGCAGCGGGAGCGCCGCTCCCGGCCCCATAGACAATGCATTGTTTACGGCGTGTCCGCGCCGTAAATAATGTGCATGTCACTTTCTCCCCCCGCGGCGGATTCGCCGAGCGGGGAGGAGCGACGGATTTCACTGTTCTCTATGAGAGCAGTGGATTACCGTAATTGCTGCCGCGGATTGGCGCCGTACTGCAGCGCAAATCCGGCGCGCAGTACGGCGCCAATCCACGGCAAAATAAGTGTGAACGAGGCCTAACTGTGTTTTCATTAAGGTTTAAAATAGAACATACAAAGAGGGTACATACTTCAATGGGTGTTCCCATCATAAACTTTGATGGCACAGCAGTAGTTATTGCCATCAAAGTGCGATACGCGTGGCTCTCACCTCCCCCTCTCAGCTCAGAATGGAGAACTGTTTGCGCTTCCCGATGACTCTTCATTCTGTTCTATCAGAGTTCTTAGTGCTGGTGATTATGGTGTTTAACTTGGTGTGAAACTTCCATAGAACAGAACAGAAAGTTTTGCAAAAGCACGGGTGGCTATACATTCTAGGCTTCTGATTTTCAGGGACCCATTTCTGAGATGGGTCCAAGAGGTGAGACCTGCAGCTACCACACTTTGATGGCATAACTTATCAATATGTTATCAAAGTGTGTGATGGGAACACCCCTTTAATTCAATGGGTGACAGCTGTAGGTTTGAGGTATACAGGAATATTGTCATACACCAGTTACAAATGATACATCTTAAAATAAGAACAAATATTTTTATAATATACTCAATTCAAATAGAGCTGGCTACTGTAAAAAACTTGAAACTGAAAAAATAATATAGGAACTGGATCATTTAGGGTATTTTCATACGGCGTTTTGCAACACGCTTGCCAACGCGTACTTCTAAGGTGCAGGGTGGGAGGGGGATAGGGGGAAGTGTTGGCCCCATTAATTTCAATTATCCCCGGCGCATAAACGCCGGCATTCCCCTGGCGTTCAATACGCGTCAGGGAAGAGCGTAATTCATAGCTCTCTGTGAGAGCTATGAATTACAGTTATTGCAGGGCACATTATTCGAAAAATGCCTTAGAAAATAATGCACAAAGCATGAAAATAATGCATGTGTTTTAGGCTATGTCTACACAACACAGGTTTTCCGCCAGATATTTGGTAGTTTTTAATTTTTAGAAACCTCTGAAAATCTGCCGGAGAACTTTTCAAATAGACTTCAGTACAAAGAAAACGACCTGTAATCACACAGGTCTTTTATTTTCAGGTCAGTTTTCAAAGCTGGTAGTTTTAAGAACATATTGTAAAATCTGCCGGAGTCCGGCAGAAAACTTACTATTGAAGTCTATGGCTATGTTTACACAGCACATGTTTTCCATTAGATTTTCTGTGTTTTTTAGTATTTAGAAACCTCTGAAAATCTGACAACTTTTCACATAGACTGCCTGAAAAACTGCCAAAAATCTCAACAAAAAACAAAAAAACACCCAAAAAACTTGTCGGAAACCCAGCTGGTTTGGACAAAAAAACTGACAAAATGCTCAGGTTCAAAGTGGTTTTTAGGTTTTGGTTTTCCACAAGTTTTTTGTCCAATATTGCATGGCCCTAGCCTCAAAGGTGTTTTTTTTTAGCTAAGAAAGTGTGTGTAAAGAAGGCCTTAAGGATCTATTTGCTTCTTTATTTACCCAGATCAGATTTCTTTGTTTTATTTGATTGATCTTTTCATTTCAGTACCTCAGGCACTTGTTCATGTCTCCCTGTAATCCCATTAGGTACAATATATCATTTACATGAGTAAAAATGACAGCTGTAACTGAAGCATTAGGTCAGCTAGTGCCTGGCAAAGACACAAGGAGGTCAGTCCTGTATTGTAATTATATGCTACAAAGATATGACTGGAATGTGTGCTATTGAATTATAACCACAACATTCTGGGAAGATGAGGGTTATCTCAACGGGACTTTGGAATCATTGCTCCAGTACCCACCTCCTTTGTACTGATGTCTGGAAAGCTAGCAGACTGTAAGGCTATGTTCACACGGCTTAATTGCGGGACGTATTTCGGCCTGCAATTACGCCGCATGGACAGGGGCGGGGGGTTTAGCAGCTCCCTGGCCCCATAGACATTTATTATTCACGGCGCGTATACGCTGTGAATAAGTAACATGTCACTTCTCTCCCCGCTCGCCGTATTGTGTGAGCAGGGAGAGGAGCCGTAATCCATAGTTCTCTGGGACGTATTTCAGCCCGTAATTCGCGCAGTACGGCGTGAATTATGGGCTGAAATACGTCCCAGAATAAGCCGTGTGAACATGGCCTTAAGGTGGATTTCCTACTATTATGGAAGATATCATATGTTTTTAGAATTCACATGTATATTTTATATAAAAGTTTTAGATGGTAATACAATTTATTGTCAAAAACAGCTAGGAAGAAAAGTCATTGATGCAGAAAATTGTACGAGTGAGGCATTAGCAGATGAAAAACCCTGACAGCGTTACTATATAAAGGTCAGACTTCTTTAAAAGACTTAAAAATACACAACAATGATAACATTACTCCTGAGACCTTCAAATAATGAACAAAGCTATTAGGACCTTTACTGAAAGAATTTCACCTGCTGTGAAGGCAGATTCCAAGCTCCTTCTCCCAACAAAAGCACTATTCACCAGTTTATTTCTAATAGGACACTGAACTGCTTCTGAAAACAAGTCACTTGATGCTATCTATATACTAAGTAATCCGATCCTTCTCCTATAGAGCTATTGGCTTTAGTACACAATGGTGACTTGGGAAGATTTGTCCTATCTGTTCCTTAATTAAACCCGCTGGGGCAAATTTACTAATAGAGGTTTAAGGGTGCTTTCACACAGTGCGTTACTTTGTGCATTTTTTATGCGTTTTATGTGCAGAAAGGTACAACATTAATTGTTTTGCTATGGAAAAAAAAATTCCAATATTTCCTATTTTTTAAATTTGTGCGGGGGAGCTATATTCTGCAACCAATAACTTTTTTGTACTAACACTTGCGAACTTGAGTGAAGGTGCATTTTTTCGTGCTGAGGTGTTATTTTTATTGCTACCAGTTTGGACTACATGGGACTTTTCAAATTAAATTTATTCCAATTTTTAGGGGTCGTGAAATGACCAAAAAAACGCAGTTTTGGCGTTCGGGAATTTTTTTCTTCTACAATGATAAGCATGCGGGATAAGTGGTGTTATATTTTAATAGATTGAACTTTTTTGGATGCGGCAATACGAAATATGTGTAACTTTTTATTATTTATTTTTGTTTATTTGTAAAATGGCAAAAGGGGGGTGATTTGAACTTTTAATATATATATATTTTTTTTTACAGTTTAAAACTTTTTTTTTTACTTTAACTTTGAGTCTCCCTAGGGTACTTCATCACTAGTTGGCACGATCATTTATACAACCTTATGCATTGTAATACAATACATTAGGGTGTACAAAGATGGCGGTTTTACTACTGCCTGCCTGGGGCAGGAAGTAGTAAAACAGAAGACACGGCGGCAATGGAAGCCTTCACAAGGCTCCCAGCTGCCATGTTAACCATTGGAAGCCCGCAATTTCGCCGCAGGCATCCCGATCAAAGTGAGGAGCGGCGCGTTGCACCGTCTTTCATTGATTAAGACACCATGGCCATCTTTGCAGCGCCATCTAATAGTTAAACAGAGCTGGATGGCACCGGCACCATCCTGCACTGTAACCACTGAGTGTTAGCAATCCCGCTACAAAGCCCCTTGCCGCCATTAGGATTTACTCATATGTCCAATGTCGGGAAGGGGTTAAAATCATTGGCTGTTTACTGTGACACATTAGAAGGGAATTTTTAATAAATGTCCCTTATATTAAAGTGGTATTCCCATCACACAGCAGTAAAACAGCCACCATGGTCCATGCGGGAAGTGTCCTTGATGTCCCGGGACTTGGAGAGGCAGTCTGCTCATTTTATGGACAGTAAGGGTATGTTCACACGGTGTATTTGCAGGGCATACTGCGGCACATAACTGCACCAAAGTATGACCTGCAAATACGGTAAAATCATTTACAATGCCAGCACTTATTGAGTCACGATGATGATTTTACAATCTTATTTCTTGGCGCATAATGTATGCCCATAAAAAGAAGTGACCTGTGGCACTGCACATTGAAAGTACATGATTGCAACTGCGTACTTACAACAGTGCTAATGAAGGCATATTGTGGCGTGTATGTATGCACGCTGCAATACGCTGTGTGAATCTACCCTAAAGTTTGGCAGGGCTCCTGGGTACTAGAAAACCACACAATTGCCATGGTCCTGGAGTTTCATGAGCCTTCCTGAACCACCAAGCAGTAAAGCGGGTGGATCAGCACCACAACCAACACCATAGAGAGCTAGTTAGTGTTGTAAAGTCACTGGATCCAAACTCACAAGAGAGACTAAACACTGGTTTAAAATGTTGGCCTATAGTGCAGGTTGTTGCAACCAAGTGCTGTGCCTTACTGGGAAAGAAGGTGCACTCCAAGCAAAAAGAACTGTGCAAGATGTATGGATGGATGCTACTCCTGTCCAATGTACATTGTGTATACTATGTGGATGTGTCGTCCATGTCCTTATTTTTACTTTTATTATGGAGTACGTTTTAAGGGGGACATGTATGAAAACCGTCTAAGATTTTCTTTGTTGCCCATAGCAACCAATCAGAGCTCCCCTTTCATTTTTTCAGAGCACTATATTAAAGGGGATTTGCCACCAGACCAAGTACTGACCTCCGTTCAGTATGAGAGCAAGATGTCAACAAATCACGCTGAGTCATGAAGCTGCAGTGGAGAGAGGGAGAGGGGAGGGGGGAGTGAGGAATCCAAAGGGAGCATCTCAAAACTTAAGTGAACTAATAAACAGTACAACAGTGGATTCAATACAGCAAGACACAGAGCCTCAGACGGCACTGTCAGGAGAAACCTTATCTGCTAAGCAGCTTATGTAAAGTAAACAAATCACGAGCTGACAGAGACGCACACAGACACACACAGCCAGAGCACAGAGCCTGCATAACGGATCCTGTGACATGTTCACTCAAATAATCAAACTATAACTTGTGAATTCTGTATACAAAAGAGAACACCTATTCTAAACAGCAGATTGAAAGCTTCTTCATCAGATAAAGCAGGGATCTAATAACACTACAGCTAGTTATTCTGTATACAAAAGAAAACATATTGCTACCCGGTGCCTTAAAAGACCATTCATTCTGCCTTTCATCAGATAAGAAGTGATTCACGCAAGCGTGGCCTTTCAGCTCCTGTGTCGTGACTAGGGGAAGCGTTGTGGTAACCAAGGGGGGTTGAGAAATGCTGTAGCTCTCAGAGTTTTCACTTTTTTTAATCACATATATTTAGAAAAGTGATTAAATACCCATTTTGGAGGTTCCCACGTCAACATTACATGGTGGCAAAACCCCTTTAAGGGAGCGCTCTGATTGGTTGCTATGTATAGCAAAGAAAGTCTTAGACCAAGACAGTTTTCATGCATGAGGCCCTAAGTGTCTATCCGCTCTTTTTTTGTTTTGTTTTAGAACCAACACACCTACTATTTGGCCTAGGGGTTTATAATTAGTAGGGGACTTCATAACGGTTTCCACCTATTTTCTCACAGTCTGTTTGTTGGGAGCACATGAAAAGGTGCACATTTGTCATCCATTTTTTTTGCTTGTGGTGCTGTGTGGGTGCCATTGGTGCTGTGATGCTTTATGAGCAAGGTGGTATGACCCAAAGTCAAGGGGCTATGCCTGGCAACAAAGGTGTTTTTGAGCTGATGGGTTGTATCTACTGCTGGTGTTGCTGTAATGGTATCTTCCCTTCCGCCTTTAAAACGTTTTCTATCACGCCAACCTTTTAAAAAAAAAAACCCTTTTGACCCCTCCTTCTTCCAACTATCGCCCCTTTCCACTCTCCCTTTTGCTTCCAAACTCCTCGAGCAGCACGTCATCTTCCTTCCCCCCACCTCTACCAACTCTCCCCTTGACCCACTACAACTGGTTTCCGACCCCACCCCAACCGAAACCGCCCTAAAAAAAAGGCACCAATGACCTGCAATGAAAAACCTCACCCCACTCCTGGTCCCCCCTTTAAACCTGTCCTCTGCCTTTGACACTGTCACCATTCCCTCCTGCAACAAATCCCCCTCCCTCGGATCACGATTTGGGCCCTTTTTCCCGGTCTCCTCGTACCTCCGGGATCGGGACAATTCAGCTCTCATCTCACCCACCTCCCCCCCCGCCACCTTGTTGGTGCCCTCGGGTCATCCGGGGTCCTTACTTTTTTCTCTCTTTACCTCTTTGGCCCGGTATCCCCGGGCCCAATTCACCTCTCTACCTCCCGCCCGACTGTCTGTCCTCCATTTCCCCCTTCTTCCCCTTCGTTCCAAAACAAATGTGGGGAAAAACAGAACCCCATCTTTCCACCATCCAACTCTACTCTTGCCCCCTGATCTCTCTATCTCGTCAAGGGGCTGTAACTCTCCCCTGTTCCGAAATCCGCCCCTTGCGGTAACCCTCGACTCCGCTCTATCTTTAAAAACCACACATCCAAAAAACCCCACCTCTCCCCTGCCGCCTCCACCTAAAAACATCCTCACATCCGCTCATTCCTCAACAGGGACACTACAAAAATCGGGTCCTGCCCTTGTCACCCCGCCTAACTATGAACACCCTTTTCTCTGTGGCCCCCCATCTACCACCTTGCCCCCCTTCAAACAATTTCAACTCTGCTGCCCGTTTTACCCCCCTCTCCCCCCACTACCCTCTGCCTTCCCCTTAAAAAACTCTTCAGGGGCTCCCCGTTGCCCGCAATTAATTTAAATTGCAACTTGACCTACAAGGCTCTCCATAACCTCCCCCTCCATACATTCGCCCTAATTTCCAAATATCTCCCCCACCAATCTCCCCCCTAAAAGGATTCTCCCCCTTTTCCCCCCTTATCAGCCCCCCCTCCCCACAAAACCGTTCCAAGACTTCCCCGTGCTTCCCCACATCGGGAACTCACTGCCCCAACAATCAGACCTCCCCATTTTTCCCCAGCTTAAAAAAAGAAACCTGAAAACCCCTTTTTCGGGCGTGCCTATAACCTACAATCCCCCGCGTCACTAATCCTCCACATACATGTCTGCCCCTCCCCTCATGTTCTTTTCCCCCCCCTTTTAATTGTAAAGCCCTCGCGGGGGGTTTTCCTCTCCCCCTCTGTCTTCCCCAACGTCATTCACACTATCATTGTATCGTTTGACCCATGTTGTGTATGGACCCCCCTCTAATGTACACGCCCCGGACCAATGGGGGGTTTTAAAATAAATAATAATAATAATAATAGTCAACATGCAGTGCTATACTTTTTAGTGTAGGGACCCACTTAAAAAGGTTGCTGTGAAATGGCAAGTAGGCTTATACAGTTTGATCAAAAAGTATACTAAGAACCTTGCATTTTATTTTTTTAATTTTTTGCTCAGTTTTCCAGATCAACGTTGGTTAACAGTGATGTGGGCCAAAAAAATTTTTTATGCTTCTTTTATTGTAAAGTAGCCCTGTCTCACCTATCTCATATCCCTGTATTTGAGTGCGTATATATAAAAAAATTAAAAATTAAAATATATATATATATTTAAAAAATAATATAACTTGGCCCCTTTTGAAAAGAAAAAGCAAGACTTTTGCATGGCCGCCCTTTTTGTCGGGAAAGTCAAAGCCCCTTAAAAAGCCAACCCATCCACCAACTGCATAACGGGTTTGGAAGAAAGCCAGGGAGTGCCCCTTTTAGCCCAAAATAGCCCCCCATAACCAGGTAGTGCCCCTTTCACCGTTTGATGCTCCCTTTTTACCCCAAATAGATGCCCCCCCTGTAGCCAGGTAAGCCAAATTTTAGCCGGTAGGTGCCCCCCCTTTGTTTTCCAGGAAGTGCCCCCCTTTGTTGCCGGGGGCCCCCCCCTTGGTTTTCCAGGTAGTGCCCCCCTTGGGGCCCGGGAGTCCCCCCTGTTAGCCAGAGTGGGGCCCCCCTTGTTGCCAGGGGGATGCCCCCCGTGTTTTAGGTAGCCCCCATTGACCAGGTAGTCCCCCCCTTGTTGCCAGGATTTTCCCCCCTTTTTGGAGGGATGCCCCCTTGTTATCCAGGTATGCCCCATCTGTTATCCAGGTTATGCCCCATCTGATCCAGGAGGCCCCCATTGTTGCCAGGTGTGCCCCCATTGTTGCCAGGGGAGTTCCCCCCTTTTTGTTAGCCAGGTATGCCCCCTCTGTTTGCCAGGGGGGATGCCCCCATTGTTGCCAGGGGGATCCCCCATTGTTTTCCCGGTAGTTGCCCTCTTGTTAGCCAGGGATGCCCCATTTTTTAGCCAGGTTGCCCCCCTTGTTGCCCAGTGATGCCCCATCTGTTTGCCAGGTGATGCCCCATTTTTTGCCAGGTGAGCCCCCTTGTTGCCAGGGAGTGCCCCATCTGTTTACCAGGTAGTGCCCCCATTGTTTTCCCGGTATTTCCCCCTCTGTTAGCGGTAAAGGCCCCCCCAAAGCAAAAAAAAATAAAAAAATAAAACCACTCACCTCCAGGGTCCTGCAGCGCGGCCAGCTCCCGACCGATCTCCTCAGCGACGCAGGGAAGTGAGACGCCGCGGCGTCACTTTCCCGCGCCGCGATCGTAGTAGGCTCGCCACGCGCCGGGCTACGGGGGAGGAGGGAGGGGACGATCCCTCCCGCCCCCCCCCGCCAGTGAAAACCGCGGGCGGGGGGAGCGGGGCGCTGGGGGGTTTGGGGGGGCCCCCTTCAACCCCCCCTTCGCCCCGGCCCGTGCCCCAGCGGGTACTCTTGCGCCGCGGTAATTTAAAGGACCGGGAGGGCGGGAGGGGACCCCAAATAGGGGACCCCCCCGCCAAAAAAGGGAGAGTTGGCATGTAAGATATATATAAAAATATAATATATTTTTATTAAAAAATATTAATTAAATATATATATATATATATAAATATCCCCTTTAAAAATATTATAAATGCCTAAAGAAGCCAGGAATGGCTTCCACTAAAAAGGGGTTTTTAGATTTGGGTTTTTTGGGCCACAATCATGGGCCTTTTTTGTGTTCATACAGTATCTCACAAAAGTGAGTACACCCCACCAATTCATGGGTCATAGCTGAAGATATGACACTTTGATACAATGTAAAGTACTCAGTGTACAGCTGCCCTCAAAATAACTCACACAGACAACAATTTCAAACCCCTGGAACAAAGTGTCAAATTTTGATTTCAATTTTTTTTCCGCAGGGCCTTAAAGAGAATGTGTCCCCTCAAAAAAAGATCATGTTTAATCCGTTTTTTTTGTTTTAACAAATTTTTTAGGAAAATTTTTTTTAA
>JAODAL010015866.1:0-82457 GCA_025379985.1 Phyllomedusa bahiana
TGGCGAAAAAACCTAAATAATAAAATATACAGGCCTTCTCACAGTTCTGAGCTTGTTGGCGTGCACGCATCCGCTGAGGTACCTTAAAGATGGCCGGCGATTCCTGTCCTTAGGTGCAGATGGATGGGATGGATGGTCCGGCTGCAGACAGTCCTCTCTATCTTGGCAGCTTGTCCTTCTTGTCCAGGAGTTCTCTCTCTCTCTCTGTGATGGCTTTTGTATAGACAGGCAGGCTCTCCTTTTTCCCTGGAACGACTGTGAACCCTGGCTCCTTTAGCTCAACTGTCTCTGTCTGTTCTCCTCTGAGTTTCTAGCAGCTTCTCAAAATGGCTGCCACATGTCCCAGTCTTATACCATGTCCCTCATTTGCATATACTGGAAACTGGACATAGCGACATCTTGTGGCCAAACAGTAGAATACAAAGAAACATTTTACAACTGTCATGCATGAGACTTTACATGGAAAACACAGTGAGGCTGGCCCACTATCCCATACATCCACCCATACAGGGCAGAAATCCAAGTGTTAAAAAGAGAGGAGTGTGTATATGTGTAAACACAGAGTGTACTGCAATGACCACAGAGTGGTGCAAATATTTAAAATAATACATACTAATACTCACCCATCACACCCGACACGTGTTTCACATGTTCCTTATCTGGGGTTGGCCAAAAGAGTAACAAGTTTTTTTCAACATAGTATAGCCTAAATAGTGATGATTTATAACCTTTTTATGACTGGACTATTTTTTTTCCTGTTTTTTTTTTACCACCTTTCCTATCAGTTTTTTTTTGTACAGGAAGTTTTGTTTTTATTTACACAATTTACTATTGTATACAATATATTGGGAAACCCCCAAAAATCCTTCAGTAAAAGAATGAAAAAAAAATAATTATTTTTTATTGGCTTTCATTTTCATGATTTTCCATGCGGTATGAATGACTCTCCATTTTTTTTTTTGCACATCAGTACGCTTCTTTTGATAATACCAAACATATACAGATTTCATATACAGATTTTTATTGCTACTACTATTTTGCTACTTTTCACAATCAAAAAACCTTTTTGGTTTTACATTTGCTTCACTTACTGAGACCAATAGCTTGTTTAACTTTCAATTGGTAGGGCTGCTTTCTGACTTCTGAATTTATTGTGGAGTGAGCTCTGTTTTTTTTGGGGGGCGGGGGACAATAGACTTTTTGATCCTATTAAAGGGGTCGTCTCACTACAAGGATTGCTTTTTATGTTAAAGATCTTGCAAAAACAAGTCACTTTGCAATATATGTCCATTAACAGTGTCCTACCTATTCCAAAATATCCTCTTGTATGTGCTACATCAGCTCCTCAGGTTGATATAGCTACAGACCTGTTTAATCTCTCCTAATAGGCTGCCAGCACTGGTTGCTATAGCTACAGACCTGGCTTCTACTACAGCCTAATAGAAGCCAGTAAACACGCCCCTGAATTGAAAGTGAAACCAAGAATACAGGACCGAGGTGAGATAAATCAATGCAGTGAGACAACCCCTTTAACTTCATTTATTTGCGGGAGGTGGGGCGACTATAACACAACAAATTCGGCTATGGCTATTTTTTTTATGGCATTTACTGTGTAGGATACATAACATGATATTTTATTAAACTGGACTTTTTTGGATGTGGCAATACCAGTTATGTTATTTTGTGATTGTTTATATTGATTTAATAAGTGGGAAAAGTTTATTTTCTATCTACAGTAATTTTTAGTCCATCGAGGGGACTTAAACATGTAGACACTTGATTGCTTGTTCAGCATACTACAGTACTTTTTTACTGCAATATATTAAGTTTTTAACAACCTATGACAACTTGCTTGCATTCTATTTTAGAAAATAAAGCATCACATGGTATCAAGAACATTAAAGCAGTTTTATAGTTTGTGTATCAATTTTACTTTGCATTTAAGACCTTGCCTGTTTTAATGTTTATTTTCAGAGAATAATGATTTGGCCTGTTTATATGGTTATTGGGTGCAGGACATGTTCAAACATAATAAAGGATTATTTATACATGACAGATTTGTTTTTATGGACATTTTTGTGACTGAAAATCTATTCTATTCATTTCACTGGGGTTGTTTGGGCAGGAAGTACATGTAATTCTCCAGCTTCCAATGGTCAGAGCAGAGGCATTCTGTACAAAAAATCTGACAGCAAACCCTATGGACACGTCCAGGATTTTCGGTCGTATTTACAGACGGCTTTCAGATTTGAAAGCCGTCTATAAACCGACTGTCAACCATCCTGGTAGACTTTGATAGAAAATCCATTCAGCAGTCCCCACTGAATGGATTTTCTGCCGGACGTTTTTTACACTGCTGGTGGTCTGAAAAACCTAGCACATGTTCATTCTTCTGCCCGGTTTTCGGGCAGAACATAAACCTGTCATTGGTGGAGGGTGACGGGCAAATCCGCAAACTGCGGTCAGAACTGTCCCCCAAGACCGCGCAAATGTCAAAATACTTATTTTTTATACTTAGTATTTGCATACAGCCTTGTGGACACACCCTAAGGGCATGTCCCCACGGCAAGGGTTTTCAGTCAGTTTTACAGATTTGTAAACCAACTGTAAACCTTTTACATTGATTTAAATTGAAAATCTGTGCAGCAGTCCACACTGCACTGATTTTCCCCCGGACGGTTTTTTACACCGCCGGCGGTCTGAAAAACATTAAACATGTTCATTCTTCCATCTGGTTTTCGGCAGAACATGAACATGTGGGTGCGAAGGGGGGACAGCTTGAATCCACAAATGTCGGACAAAGGCCACCTCCTGCATGTCAAAAAAAGACAACATACACGTAAAAAAAACCGACCTTATTTTTTTTGTCTTTGCCATGTGAACGCACCCTAAGAATTGCTCTCTATAGCAAGTTATGAAGCTTTGTGATCATCACATGACCAGGCCAGATCCTTATCTTCTGGAAGTAAAAAGTAAAGCATCTCCTTATTTGACTCAGCAGGAGGATATTTTGATAACTCTAAGGAATGAATACGCAATATGAATTATAATACGGAAAAACTTTTTATTAGACAATTAAGTTACATAAATTAAAAAAATAAAATAATTACAGTAACTTTTATTTTCTAAACCTGAAATACACATGTTTAAAAACACAAAAAGGCATATTATCAGCCTCATCCCAGCCCACAGGGGAGCAAGAGAAACCACCAGTGGGCCCCTGAGGATACAGATCTAACACTGCTTTTTAGGATGAAAGACAGAGAGAGAGAGAAGAAGAAAGCAGGAAGCAGAGTGCAAAAGTCATGTACAGAAGCTGTAGGATGGACTCCAAAAATCAACTCCACTAGTGGACCCTAAGAATCAACTTCACTGTTGGGTCCCAGGAATCAACTCCACTGATAGGCCCCAAGAATAAACTCCACTGGTGAGCCCCAAGAATCAACTCCACTAAGCTCCAGGCACCCCAGACCAACACTGTATAGTATGACCACAAGTGGATGTCATAAGTGTCAGGAAGACCATGCCCACTTGAGGGTCAACGGCCTGACTTGGGGTGTATTTGTGACATTGCGCTCCCCCTAGGGGTACACAAGGTCAGCCAGATACGGTTTCACAGTTAACACCCTGTCCACACGGGAACATGAAGACCCAGGGAGCCATGAATGGCTGGGAGAGATCTGTGTTACCCACATCAGTGAAACATAACTCTGCCAGTCCAGTAGACTGCCATCAGTTCCTCGTCCTGGCAGAGGGAAGGAGGTTGTCACTTAGGATTTTACTGTACATGGCTCCATCCATTCTCCCATTGATGCGGTGAAATAGTCCTGTGCCCTTAACAGAGAAACACCCCCAAAACATAATGTTACCACCTCCATGCTTGACAGTGGGGACAGTGCTCTTTGGGTCTTAGGCAGCATTTCTCTTCCTCTAAACACAGCAAGCTGAGTTAATGCCAAAGAGCTCAATTTTTGTCTCACCTGACCACAGCACCTTCTCCCAATCACTCACAGAATCATCCAGGTGTTCATTGCTAAACTTCAGACGGGCCTGCACATGTGCCTTCTTGAGCAGGGGGACATTGTGGGCACTGCAGGATTTTACACCATTATGGCGTAATATGTTAAGAATGGTTTTCTTGGTTACTGTGGTCCCAGCTGCCTTGAGATCATTCAAACATTCCCCCCCCCCCCCTGCGTAGTTTTAGGCTGATCTCTCCCCTTCCTCATGATCAAAGATACTCCACGAGGTGAGTTTTGCATGGTGCCCTAGATTGATGTCGATTGACAGTCATTTTGTATTTCTTCCATTATCTTACTATTGTACCAACAGTTGCCTCCTTCTCATCAAACGTCTTACTTATGGTTTTGTAGCCCATTCCAGCTTTGTGCAGGTCTATGACCTTGTCCCTGACATTCTTAGAAAGCTCCTTGGTCTTGCCAATGTTGTAGACATTAGAGTCTGACTGATTCAATCTGTTGAAAGGAGTTTTTTTTTTATAAAGGTGACTATTTAAGACAGCTGTCTTTAATGCAGGTAACGAGTTGATTAGGAGCGTCTAACTGGTCTGTAGGAGCCAGAACTCTTAATGGTTGGTAGAGGATCAAATACTTATTTCTCTCAGCAAAATGCAAATAAATTTATATAATTTATACAATGTGATTTTCTGGATTTTATTTTGGATATTCTTTCTCTCAATGTTAAAATTAACCTACCCTTAAAATTATAGACTGTTCATGTCTTTGTCAGTGGGCAAACTTACAATATCAGCAAGGGATCAAATAATTATTTCCTTCACTGCAGGTGGAACATTATGTTATGCCAGTCAGTGTAAAACAGTCATCCCATTGGGCATGGCCAATGAAGGAAAGGCATAACTGGGGGTCTTCATCAAACTGCTTGCCACCATGTAAACCCATCGGCCCCTGCAAATATGTTTTAGGGAATGGCAAAGGGAAACTCCTTCCTCTGAAATCACTTAGGTGCTGTGGTCAATAATAAATGTGCCATCTAAGGGGTTAAACTGCTCAGATCTGAGGTTTTTACAGTTCCAGTCATTAAAGATGGGTAGGACAACTGTCCAAACTAATTTTTGCCTTGCCGACAAAAGATGTATTGTGGTCATTAAGGGTGACATGTATCAACGGGGCTACGCCAGATATCTGGTGTCTTTACAGCCCGATATCCAGCGCAGCCCCATTCATACATTTTCAAATCTCCCATGCGGGAAGCGGGGTGCACTAGAGCCATAGTGAAGCTACATATTTGTAGCTTCACAATGGCATTTCTGGGTGCATTACAGCTGGAACAGGTAGAGCAATTTCAAAGTGGTATACCTGATCTGAACTGTCGCCCAAGCGCTAGAATGCGCCTGATTTATGACCCTCTGTATAGCGGGTTCATAAATCAGGTGCATTCTATGCCTTTTTTAATCGCATGAAATTTGGCGTTTAAACGCCACATTTCATGCATGTCGCCCTAAGTGGTTAAAACTTTATAATATCATCTTCTGTTGTGTCGAGCTCCTTTGCCCAAGTCTTCTTTGATTCGTCAATCTGCAAAGGAAGCAATTTTTTAATTGTCATTTAGTGAGAAATTTTAAAAATTGTTATTTTCCAGGTCATCAACCTCATTTGATATACCAACTGTAATTTTTTTGTAACTTTAGCCTTGATGTACATTATTTCTACAATTTTGACTCCATCTGCTCTGAAAAATCAGAGTTTATGTAATAGAATAAGGCTTTTTGGCCTTTGCTGTCATCTGAAAAATTTCAATGGAAACTTGCAAGGTGTTTGCACCAGACTTCTTAGTAGATTTTTTTTTATATATCTAAGTTTCTTTTTACTACTCTTTACTGTTTGTGAATTGCCGAATGACTTAAAATGTCTGAGTGGTAAGCAAATGACTCTACAAGGATGTTCCTTGCAAAGTCAACAGCTGAATCAAAATTACACAGTTTCTGGAATGCTAAGCCAGCTATCAGCAACAGTTTCATTATCATCCCTTCTTTCTTCATTTCTGTCTCCAGCGATCATGTGATTGATGAGGCTTGGTAACTGCAGGAGCCGCTAGGTCCTAACAAAGATCAACTCTGCAGTGAATAATAGAGGGCTGTATTCCTCATGTAACTGACATCAGTCAAGTTACATGGAGGAATCAGTTTAAGTTACATGGAGATTGTAAGTCTTTTTTGATCTTATGGGGGTAAAATGTGTAAAATAATTAAAATATCAATAAAGATAAAAACAAAATGAAAATAAATAAAAAAAAACCTAATAGCCCAAGCCCCAACCGGGATGGCTGGAAACGTCCGGGTATGACGGATCCTCTGGGCCCCCCCCGGGCGGGGAGATGGTAAATAAAGGGATAGCGACTGGAACAGAGAACAGGGACCGCAGGTGTAGTGGTAAAGTATGGCCACCCAGGTGTAGCGGGTAAACATATGGCACGTCTCGGTGGTAGCAGACTTGGTATGATGCATAACAGTAGGTATTAGAGAGGGTGCAGCAGAGGAGTTCAGCGGAATGGTAAACCACGGGGTTAAAATGTACAGGTTTAGCAGTAATGCAGCCCCAAAGGGGTAAAAGCCTATGTAGGGAAAAAAAAAACGAATGACCAGAAGCACAGGAGGAAATTCCTTAAGAAGCCGGAGTAAGGGTCACTGGGCGGGAAAAGGGAACCTGTTTTTTTAAAATGTAGTGCAGTCCCGCGCCGTGCCTAGAGGGGCACGTGTGCGCACGGACCCAGGGAGACAAAAAAAAGCACTGGAGACTCGAACTGCCAGCGGGAAAAGCTGCGGAGAGCAGGAGCTGGGACGGTGTGACAAACCCGGGGACACTGTATGGCCAACGCAGCGGCCGGGTCATGGGAGACACGGGAACGGCGACAGTCCATAGCAGGGACTGCGTCGTGAACCGTGACAACAACTTTTAGCCCCACCCCAGTGACCTAAAACTACACATAACCATAACAAAAAGAAGGGCATATTTAAAAATCTAATTTTACCGACACGTTTTACTATAAAAGATAGAAAAAAATTTAAAACTCAGATTTTTCTTTGTGAAAAAGTACATAAACATAAAACTTTAGGTATCAAAGAAAAAGGGAAAAACGGATTTAAACAACCAATGCAAGAAAGCATTATAGCTTTCAAACCCGCAAGTACTAACATAACGTGCCGGGTCATGAACTGGTTAAAAATGCCAATGCTTTACCCTTTATTTCAGGATGTTTTAGATGTCTCTTTAGAAGCAGAGGCTTCACAGAATGGTTGGAAAAGAGAGGCAAGGGAGGAACACTTTATTTGATGGAATCCAAATGACAGACAGATGCCAAAACATTTCAAGCTTGTGGCTGAGGAGGGTATTTCTGTGCTGACTGCCCTTTAGTTGGCAAATTGTTTTCTTCTGTACCCACAAAATTGCCATCACTTGACAAAATTTTTCATCGCCTGACCTTTTGTTTAATTAGAAAGCGATCCGTTGTTACTCCTTTCTGTTCACATTGGCATTTTAATTTCTGTATTTTTGTTATTTTTATTTGGTGCTGGTAGTGATGAGGTGAAATAACAAAACAAAATCCCAAAAGTCCACATTCCATGTATGTTTGTCCCTTTCCATACTGTTGCTTACTATCAAAATTCAGTACCAAAGACAAAATGTATACCGTAATAAAGAAAAATGTGAACACGTGCACAGAGCCTCAATGTCAATTCTTCTCTTCCTATAATAATTTACAAAAAAATAACATTTATACCTGATTTTCTACCTGCTCCACTCATCAAATCAGGCCATGCAAGCAGACTAAATACAAGCTTCAACCCTTTTTTTGCAAAGGGGCCCCTTGGGGTCTGTATCTAGGGGGAAAACTCAAGTCATTTTCTTCAAAAACTTACATTGAAATGTGTCCAGCAGGAATTTCGAAATAGACTGAAAGATTTGGGGCCCCTTTATAATATCTAGGTTTAAAACTCATTTTTTGCCTAAGCAACCAGGTGCCCCTTTTATTTTTAAAAGGGTTTTTTTCAATAGAACTTTTTCATACATGTGGCCTTAATTAGGATGCTTTCACCCAGTGCAGTTTTGTGGTGTTTTTGGTGAGTGTTTTTTCACTTGCAGTACTGCACAGCAATTAAACTGCCTTTATTACCAGCAATCTTCTTTCATAATCCAATCCAATCCGGGCAGGCAATCTTCAGCAGTTTTATCTTCCACGGTGCTTCTGCTGGTGCGCTCCTAATGTGTCATCGACTGTGTGCAGTCAATCACCAATGAGCACCATATGCGTCTCCTGTATAATAGCAGTTATGAGCGCCATACATATGTTGTGTCATTACACCGTGTTCCCCGGGAGGAGAAAGGATGCATTTGGAATAATAGAATATTTTTGCACTCTGCTGGTGCTGCTCCTCTGCAAACATCCCCCTGAGGTACTGGATCTCCAGTGCATAGTGGCAAATATGGCTCTTGAAGGACCACATACAGAACTGACCCTCTCACAGGTGACAATTTCATGTACTCCCCCTTACTGAGCCAACACACAAACATTTTTTAAGGTAGCAAGGACCCACCCAGGAGGTGGCGGCAGCATCTACTAAGTTATTTAGCAGGAAGTGAGGAGGTGGCCGGGGACAAGTTGCAGTGACTAAGGGACTCATAACAGGAGGGTGCAGTGGCAAAGATCACTAAGTCATATGATGAAAGCATTCTTGAGGGTTGCCACGAGTAACACTTCAGAAATCACCTCCTTATTCATCTCAGATTGATACTCAAGCTGTTCAGAGGAGACTTCAGAGGAGGCCATAATGGAAGAATTTTTGTAAATAAAACAAAAAGAAGCCGGTTTAGATGTCATCTATTGTCCACGATAAGCAACAGTGAGGCTGAGCTTGACATCCCAAAGTGTGATGCGCTATAAAAAAAATTAGTAGAAATATGACACATTAGTTACTTAAAATCAAAGAAAAAAGAAGGACGATAGTCACTGCTAAAGAGGCAGGTCAAAAAGCCATTCCCAATAGGAGACAATAAATGCCCCAGTGCCAGGTGCAGAATTCTAATGAACAACACCTACTATTCATGAGGGGGTTGCCTAGTACATGACTGCACATAGGACTAGAGCCAGTTCATACCAGCATGCAGAAGAGCCACAGTGCCACACAAGGGAGATTGCTCAAGTGCAAAAATACTGATGAACAACCACTCACACGCCTACTATTCATAAGGGTGGTGGTGGGGGGTGGGATTGCTCTTATTACATTCACACGTAGGTAGGGCGTATACAGAGTACCAGTTATATGGTTATGCGTGGTGACCATGCTGGCTTACAACCAATTAATGATGCCCATACTATTTGATTGAGCGGGTGCCCAGTATATTTCCAGATGAATATAATCTACGTTGCCAACTGGTCTATTGCAATTAAGTACAGAGGACACTAGATGGCACTAAAACATCAAAAAGGCATGTGTCCAATGTACATAGAAATTCAGGCAGTATACAAAGTAGTGTAATAAATTACTGCTGAATGAGCAGTGCAATCCAGCCATATCTCACTCTATACCATATTCTTGGCTATTTAGTGTTACTATTGTATTTGTTTTGGTTTTATTGAATGCACAGCACCTTGTAATAAATCGCGCTTTAAAATACATACAATCATGTGGAACAATGCTCTATTAGTTCCATTATATACTATGATTATAATAGAAATAATATACCGTATGTCTACTAACGGTACTGCGCAAAGTTTTAGTAAGGTGTCGAAATAGGCAGCAAAAGTAAGAATGCATTCAAAGATAACAGTCATGTGTTTCACAATGAGCTTTTTAGATGTAACTTTTAAAGCCAAAAATTAAGTATGGATTTAAAACAGGGAGAAGTCTAAGTGCATGTCCCCACTGCACGGGTTTTCGGCTGGGTTTTCAGGCAGTTTGTGCTTTTGCAGACCGCCTGAAAAACCGGCCAAAAATGAGCAGAACGGGGCTCTATGGAAAACCCGTGCAGCAGTCCCCACTGCACAGGTTTTCCGCCCGGCGGTTTTGCCGCCCATGGTCCGCCCGCAAAACATTGTGTAAGCACAGTCTTACGTCCGGTTTCCAGACGGAATATGTGCTTCTCAATGTGTAGGGGGAGGGCTTTTCTCCGCTCATCGTGGAGAAAAGCCGTTCCCCCCTGCGGCCTGGGACCTGACATCTAACACCTGAAGAAGCCAGGCTAGCTGGTGAAACATGTTGGGGAGGTCAGGCATGACGTTTTAAATTGTGATTTCTCACCTCTGTCTAAAAGTGCCACCCGCTGCAGAGGGTGTCAAAAGGGAGCCTTATTTGTCCTGTGTCCATTAGATTAGGGATGATTGCCCAAGTAGGAGGCTTGGGATCCTTCACTGGAGTTAATAATTTGCTGTATATATAAGGCTTTCCTGTTGGTAGGTGGGGTTCCACCAGACTTGATAATGGAAAAGGAGCTATTCTTTCCTTCAGAAGTAGAAAGGGTTAAATGGTGAGGTTAGAAATCAGATTTTTAAATAGTGTGTATAGAGCTTAAGAGTTATACATAATAAAAGTTACATTTTAGTGTTTTACAGATAGAGAACTGATAGAGTTTAAGTTTGCCTATGTCAAAATAGTAAATATAGTTCTCTATATGGGGCACCAAGACTTTCCTATTAATGTTTTATACAAACCTGACAACCCCATATCATTTTATCAATTAACACAATGCTAAATGAATAAACAAATGAGAAATAAAAATCTAATTATTATCTGGTGTTTGGTTTTCCCAAAACCTAGAGCTGTGAGTATCGCTAAACATCTACACCTTTGTTTCATCTGTTCGAAAGGGCATTGTTCCACAAGTCTTGTGCTTTCTTCAGATGCAACTGCCATGTTCATCATGTTCTTTTTCTAACTGCACTCTCATGAACTTGAACACTTAAAGGGGTTTACCACTTTGTTTAGTTTATTTTTAGGGCTCTGGAGGCCTTAGAAAAAAAACATATACTCACCTCCCCTCTAACCCTCGATACAGTGCTGCTGCCATCCTCCTTCTTTCCCAATCTTCGGTATGAACGGCATAACCCTGCAGTCAGCAGCAATTGCTCTATGTTACTATTATAAGCATTTACTTCCAAACATTGATGTAGGCAGTGAAATGTGACCACTACAGCTTATCAGCAAAAATAAACAAAAGACCATGAAGAGGAAGGACAGCAGTAGTGCTGCATCTAAGATGATTGGGGAGGTATATAAAACTGTTTTTAATTTTCTAAGGCCACTAGAACAGAAAAAAAAGAGAGAAACAAAGTGAAAGATCCCTTTAATACACTATTTGATGCCTGCAGAGTCTGAAATGTAGCTTTTGGGCTTTTTTCTCAATATCTCTTAGCATTACATGGTCTGACATTAGGGTAAATTTGCTGAGACGTCCAGTCCTGGAAAGACTATCATAGTTTCATAGTTTCATAGTTTGTAAGGCTAAAAAAAGACAAGTCGTCCATCTAGTTCAGCCTGTTGTGCTAAGGTGTTGATCCAGAGGAAGGCAAAAAAACCCCAATGAGGTAGAAGCCAATTGTCCTCATTTTAGGGAAAATTTCCTTCCTGACTCCAATCTGGCAATCAGAAAAATCCTTTGGGACATACCCCGTTATTAGACAGTCCATGAATATTAAGAATAGGGGCCTATCTATGACATCACTTAACTCTCTTAGGACACGTGGGTGTATGCCATCTGGACCTGGGGATTTGTCTATTTTAATCTTCCTAAGGCGGAGCTGCACTTCTTCCTGGGTTAGACAAGAAACTTTTAAGTTGGAGTTTACCACATCTCTCTGTTCAACAGGAAGGTCATCCTCCTCGGTAAATACAGTGGAGAAAAAAGTGTTTAATACGTTTGCTTTTTTCTCATCGCCCTCTACTGTCTCTCCCTCAGTATTTTTCAAAGGGCCAACATTTTCTGTTTTAATCTTTTTACTATTTATATAGTTAAAAAATATTTTGGGGTTAGTTTTACTTTCTATAGCAATATGTCTTTCCGTCTCCAGCTTTGCTTCCTTTATCTTTATTTTACACACTTTATTTTTTTCCCTATAGCTTCTTAGTGCCTCTTCACTGCCCTCCTGTTTTAGTAGGTGAAACGCTTTCTTTTTGTTTTTTATTGCCTCTTTTACATCCCTGTTGATCCACATTGGGTTTTTCCTGTTTCTAATTTTTTTATTACCATAAGGTATGTACCTCTCACAGTGGTAGCCTAGGATGTTTTTAAAAATATCCCATTTATTATTAGTTCTGCCATATTTAAACACATTGTCCCAGTCAATATGGTTTAGGGCCTCCCTAAGCAGAATAAAATTAGCCTTCCTAAAATTCAGTGTTTTTGTGGCTCCTTGACAAAAAACTCTATTGAAGGATAAACGGAAATTTATTATATTATGGTCACTATTCCCTAGGTGCCCCTCAACCTGAACCTTTGTTACTCTGTCAGGTCTATTAGTTAATATTAGGTCTAGAAGGGCCTTTCCTCTAGTCGGTTCCTGCACCATTTGGCAAAGGTAATTATCATTAGTTATTGACAAAAAACCTGTTTCCTTTATGAGAGCTACAAGCTTCAGATTCCCAATTGATGTCTGGATAGTTAAAGTCGCCCATAATAATAACCTCATTCTGATTAGCCGCCTCATCTATTTGCCTGAGGAGTACATCTTCCATGGGTTCTGTTATATTTGGGGGCCTATAGCAGACCCCTATTAGTATTATATTGTTATTGTTACCCCCATGTATATTTACCCATAATGATTCCACATGTTCATTACCTGTACCTATATCTTCCCGCAGTGTTGGCTTCAGACAGGACATCTGTCTTAAATGTTTTCCACGTGTGAATAATCTTTCCTACTGTTGAATGATGGACTTAAATTGTTTGGAAAAGGCCTTGTAACTCTTCCCAGATTGGGCAACAGCAATTGCTTCTCTAAGATTATTGCTGATGTCTTTCCTTCTTGACAATGCTGTAATACAAGCATGAATGCTCTAGACTAGCAAACTAGCAAAACCTCAGCTTCATAGAGTTGGTCAAATTTGCTGAAAATGTAATAATCAAGGGAATTTGATTAACATAATCTGATTGCCATTTACACTACTTACAGTTCTTATTGAAGCAGTAAGGGTGTACACAATTCTTCTCAAACTGTTACTCCATTTTGACCGTATTTTTGTTACATGGCATGGAGCAATTTTTCATGTGTTGCTATTAATCTGAGGTTGCATTTAATGTTAAATGGCTTTTACCACAAAGGCATTTCATATCTGCTTTGTCCTGCTTTAGCTTTCAGTGTGTTCAAAAGGAGGCATGTATGATTTGTTTGAACTGCATGTCATGTGACCCAGCCGGCTTGACATCACCATGCCTTCCCCCACAGTGTTCTCACTACAGTAAAACAAAGGTCTGCTTGTTGAAAGAGCTGTTAGTAGCTAAAATGTGGTTGAGTGGTTAGTTCTTCTGCCTTTCAGCATTGGGGTCCTAGGTTGAATCCCTGCAAGAACAAAATGTGGAATTTGTTTTCTCAATGCACACACCTGATTGAGGTTTCTTTTTTCTTTGTATTCACTTGCACTTTTTGATTAATTACTAAGGAGTCCAGAGGACAGGAATATAATTACAGCACCTGGGTTTGAACACTATCTTTAAGGGACCAGATTTTTTTTTATTATGTTCTGTTATGTAAAACAATAAAATTCTAAAAAGGTGTATTTTTTGTTCTCATAACAGTATACATAGCATGAAGATCAGTAACACAATCATTACAAAGGAAAAATTGCATCTCATCCTCATAACTTCAATGAAGCTGAGCTTTAACGTAGACAGGTCTGGTGCTGATTCTCAACCAAAACAGCCATGATTTTTGAATCATATTGTCACGTCAAGGGAGGTGCAGTGCGCCCTAACTGGAACCCAGCCCACTGTCCCTGCCTGCTTGACGTGCTGCCCTAGGCGGCAGACGGCAACTGGGCGACAGTCCCTGCTCTGCCTAAGTGCTGGGGCCGTCAGGAGGAAGAATAGTCAGACAGTCCGGGTCAAAACCAAATAGGAACACCAAAGCCACAAAACAGAACCAGAGGGATAAATGTAAACAAGCCGAGGTCAAACACAAACGGGAGCGAGGTACAAAATCAGGAGACAAGACGGGGTCAGGAGAACAGGCCGAGGTCAGGTATACGGATAAGCAAAACACAATATAAAGAACAAGTAACACAAGGTAGCCAGGAATATCACAGGCGCTGCACTCAGCCTTCAGGGAGTTTGAATGGGATTCCTGGATACCGCCCCTGTAGCTGATTGGAGCGGCCTCCGGGTCCTCCCATTGGCTGATGTGACACGCCCCCTGTCCAGAGTTGCTGGGCGTCTGTCACTCACAGAGCTGTCAGCAGCAGGTGTATCAGGGTGGGGTTGCGAATCAGCTGCTGCAGCCTGTTGATCCCTGCAGCCTGAGCACAGCCTAGCCCTGACATATTCAGCTCTCTTAAAAATTGCTTGGCTTTACTCAGTGCCCTGCGATTTGTTATGATCTAAGCTGTGTATTTTCTCTGCAGTATGTAACCTCACTTCTCTATGGCCCAGCAGCTGCACATACTATTCAAGAAACGTTGTCTTACTTTCTCCAGAATGCAGTCTCAATGCACACACCCTGTTTCTTATCTCATGTTAAAAGCTTTGGAAGGCACGGCCAAAGGGGTGTGATTACTCTGACTGCTCAGAAAAAAAATAGTACTTATTATTCATATTGTAATTTACTGTCCTAGGATTTATAGACTGGTAGACTGCAGTGTGCAGTGGCACAGTCATATCCATTCATAGAAGATAACAGAAGTAAAAAGTGTCCAAGTTACTGGTGTGCGAAAATCTCAGTGTAGACCCAGGCCTGATGGTTTGTGTTCTGACACTTAAAGGGGTTTTGCCACGATCTCATTTCATACCTTCTGCATCCAGCTCTTCAGCTCTGTGTGCTCAGAAGGGGGCGTGTGTGATTTGTTTGAATTGCATTTCATGTGACCCTGTAGGATGATATCACCGTGCCTTTCCTCTCTTTAGTCAAAGAAAGGTCTGTTTATGTGTAGCTCAGAGGTAAAACTTTTGCCTCCAGGCACAAGGGTCTTTGGTTCAAATCCCTGCAGGAACCAAACCTGGTTTTTTGTTTTCTGTTTATCAATGCACAGACCTCATTGAGGTTTCTTTTTTATTTATTTGCACTGTTTGACTAATGACTAAGGAGCACAGAGGACAGGAGTAGAATGACAGCACCTGGGGTTTGAACACTCAGTAGCTGCCTGAGAAGAGAGGTGATGTCTAAGCATGTGCGACCAGGACTGAGGAGCTTTCAGCCCTGGTCGTATCCCCTGGAGACGAGCTGTAAACAATGGATCACTAAAGGAGCAGCTAAAACAAGAACGGTCCAGAATTTTTATTAACGATGAATGGTGAAAATGTTTTTTATTTAATTTACAAACTTTCCATGTCAATTTTACTTCATGGCAAAACCCCTTTAAGTTGCAACACAATACTGGTACAAGAGGACAAGAAGGAATGTATGTTTGACAGTATTTTATCAACATAAGAATCAGTGTATGCTTTGCGGATCTGGAAATGTTAGAAAACCAACAAGAAACCATCCCCATAGATATTAGAACAAAATCTGTTTAGTAGTCTACACAGAACAGATTTTCAGATGGACGACTTTTCAGCCACTGGAGTTCCTAAAAACTTGGAGCATGCACAATCTTCCGCCTGGTTTTCGGGTGGAAGGTGTGTAAATACAATGGATATGGAGGACGGACGAATCCGCAAACTGTGGACAGAACTGTCCCCAAAATCCTTTGAAAGACGCTAAAATTCTGGCCAGATCCTTAAACAGAACCCAACCATCATTTTATATATGTCATGTGGATGTACCCTTAGAGTTTCTCTCAGTAACACAAATAAAAGCTCCCATCCTATTAATAAGACACTGCAGGAACGTGACATCATCAGCCAGGTCACTGCTACCATAGCAGAAGGTGGTCTGTAACCTCGGAAACATCAGAAAACAAGCAGGGGATAAACACTGCTTTATCTTATTTACCTGTGCTTCATGATTAAAATTAATCAATGAGATGGAATTACCCTTAAGAACTTAGGGCGACATGTATGATTCTCGCCACGTCGAAGCGCACGTTTCCGCTAGTTTTCCGGCAGAATTTGCGCCTCATGTATGTCGGTGCCGAGGTGCGCTCATACATGCGGTGTAAACTTCGCCGCGCCTCGCCAGTGTGTGGGGCACAGTGCGGGGACTTAGGCGCAGTGCGGGACTGCGCCTCATATTCGCTGTCCGAGGAGGTGCGCTCATACATGCGGGGAAAAGACCACCGCGCCTCGCCAGTGTGTGGGGCGCAGTGCGGGACTTAGGCACTGTACGGGACTGCGCCGAACATGTATTCCGACTCGATGTCCGTGCGGAGTATGAATAAAAAAATCGCCTTTGTAAAGGCATCAAACATTCCCTGAAAAAAGAGCTCAAACCTACAAAAAAATACATAAATAAAATCACTTTCCAAATATCTAGAACGGCGCTACATCGGGAATTTGGATCTTGAAAATTGCCGGGAAATATAGTAATTCAAATTCTGTAAGCTATTCTCATTGGTCGGCATAAACCAGCCAATCAGAATAGGAGCGACAGTGAACCATTAAAACCCATGGAGAAGAATTGACCAATCAAATTCAAAGGCGGGACAGTTCAAAATACAGTAAAAATGCAGAAAAGAGCTGATTGGTTGAGCTAGCGGGGGCTTGGCTATCCCAGCCAATCAGAGCGCAAGCTACTTCTCCCATTGTAGTCTATGGAGAGATTGGCGCAATGCAATCTCGGCGCTCAGCGCCGTGCGGCATGGTCTATGATAAAAAAAAAAAAACATTTTTATTAAGTGTAAAATATTCTCTGCAAAAGAGCTGAAACCTTCTATAAACATACATTAATAAAATCACTAACATCGTGTTTGTCGCCGAGACCGGCGCTACATCAGGAATTGGGATATTCGAAATTGCCGGGAAATACAGTAATTTAAATTCTGTATGCTTTTATCATTGGTCGGAATAAACCAACCAATCATATTAGGAGCTACTGTGCCCAATTAAAACCTATGGAGAACTATTGACCAATCAGAATAGGAGCGACAGGGACCCATTATAACCTATGGAGAAGTTAGAACCAATCAAAATCAAAGGCGGGACAGTTCAAAATACAGTAAAAAGACAGAAAGAGCTGATTGGCTGAGCTAGCGGGGGCTTAGCTATCCCAGCCAATCAGAGCGCGAGCTACTTCTCCCATTGTAGTCTATGGAGAGATCGGTGCAATGCAATCTCGGCGCTCAGCGCCGTACGGCATGGGGTATGATGAAAAAAATCATTTTTATTAAGTGTAAAACATTATCAGATAAAGAGCTGAAACCTTCTCTAAAAATAAATCAGTTAAATCCCTAACAACGCGTTTGTCGCCGAGACCGGTGCTACATAAGGAATTGCAATATAGAGAATTGCCGGGAAATACAGTAATTCAAATTGTTTAAGCTCTTCTCATTGGTCGGCATAAACCAGCCAATCAGAATAGGAGCGACAGTAGCCCATTCTAACCTATGGAGGAGTATTGACCAATCAGAATAGGAGCGACAGGGACCCATTATAACCTATGGAGAAATATTGACCAACTCGTCTTCTAAATTGTCTCTTAGTCTTTCCAACATATCCTAATGGGCAAGTACAACTGCATAAATAAATGACTCCTTCACTCTTACAGTTGGAAAAATCTCTCTTCACAAATGTACGATCTGATTTAAAATCAGTGAAAGTCTTTGACTGCTCAATAAATGGACATGCCACACAGTTGTCCCCACACCGAAAGGTACCTAGTGGTTGTCGATCCAACCAGGTCCCTGTTTTTTTAGGTGGAGTATATAAACTATGCACCAGTCTATCCCTCAATGATCTTCCTTTCCTGAATGTAATCTGAGGAAAATCAGGGAGGACATCTTTTAAATCCTGATCTGACCTCAAGATACCCCAGTATCTAGAAATACAGTCTCTCGCTAATTCGTGGCCCTGATCAAAGTTTGCCACGATCCGCATAGTTTGATTTGTGGGGGAACTTGCTGTTCTGTCCACACCATTGAGCAGTCTCGATCTATCACTTTCAAGTGCCTTGACAAATGCCTCATCAATGACTTTTTCGGGATAACCCCGATCCACAAACCGTTTTTTAAGGTCCCTTGCTTGGAACAAATAGTCTCCTTTCCTGGAGCAGTTTCTCCGAACTCGGAGAAACTGCCCCTTTGGTATACCCCTTTTTAAGGGTCTAGGATGGCAACTCTCTTGGATTGGCTTAGTAGTTTATTTGGTTAATAGGGGTGGGTATATAAGTGATATACTGTCTGGCACTTACTTATGGCCTCATCATGCCATCACTTGGACCATCATCATCTCTCATTACAGATGTATAATTATTATCCCCTGATGAACCATATCTTGGGGAAACGCGTCGGGACTTATGTCTGTGTTCTTTATGTTTGTTACTGTATAATTTAGTTAGTTAGGGTGAGTCGTCGAGAGGTGGGGTCGCCCTTTTCGGGGCCATTGCTCTATCTGGATAGGACTAGTATAGTGATAGCGATAGTGGCTTTTTCTATTATATGGTATATACTGGGCCAATGGGGCAACGGAGTCTACTGTGACAAGGTCTTCAGAACTGTGAGTTTTTGACCACATTTTTGACCATATTTTCCTCCCTCTTATAGGGGCACTTCTCCCTGCTAATAGGTATTTGGTACAATGTCTTTTTTGCTGTGATTAGCTAGACATTGTCCACTTGCTTTTGTATTTAGGTACTGATATACACCGGGTACTTTATACATATACAGTTGCATATTTGTATAGTGGCTATATGTGTGAGGGCATTTTTATGTATAAAGGATAATTATTTTAATGCATATCTATTAAAGATTATTGTTTTAGGAATTTTTCTTTTGATCTGTGAGACTATAATAAATAGTAGTTTTGTTTGGGGTATATAAATTTATAATGGGGGTTCAAGTTGTGTGGAGTAAATCAGGGCATAGATGGTATAATAAGGAGGTAAATAAATAATAATATTAATAATCCAAAGATGTTTTGTACATTTTGATAATGCACCAGCCTGGTTTTTCAGGACAGGTATGGGTATGGTACTGATCAATGGTTCTTTCTTATCTATTTTGGTAACAGCTTTTCTGAGACCTTGCCTTTTTTGCATTCTTGGAAGCGTCACTGGGAAAGTTTCATGTTTTTAATGTATGAGAGACTCATTCATAGAAATGCAATTCTAACGGACGTATGATCAGGCACATATTTGAGGTTTGATGATCAAGGATCATTTTTAATATGCGATCATATGTGGGGTCATCTCAAGGTGGGTTTATTATCAGAATTTGTGTTCTTGACAAGTCTATGAGGAAAATGTAGCTGTACAAAATCTCCCAACTTCTAAATTTTGGCTCTCACTGGTTATATACTCAGCACAAAGCCCCAAAATATCATCAACGTCACTGCACCAACAACAGTCCACCTGTTGGGTGTAGCAAGGGATGACGTGGAGTTTTGAGCAATTACTGGACATATAAATGCTTCTAGGCCACCATTTTGCACCACTGTGATCTGTGAGCCATTTTCATTTTTTAATTAGTGGTAGACAAGATATATTTTATTTTTTGATGGGGAAAAATTTTTGGGGTAACATTAAAATTTGGGGGGTATATTTTTGGGAAAGAATTTTATTTGATAGCCAACCCTTTTCAAAATTATTTGGGAGGGGTTTTTCGGGTTTTGGCCCAGGCTCTGAGTTTGGACTTGGAGTGGGAATAGTTTGGTTTCCTAAGCATTATGGGGGGCTCCCTTTTCTAAAAAGTTTTTAATTTTTAAAGGGGAAAAATTTATTAAATTTTTTAAAAAAATTTATGTATAAAAAAAATTTTACAAAATGTTAGAGGAGGGTTTTTTTGGGGGGGTTTTAAAAAAAGATTACCCTTTTATTTTAAAAAAGTAAAAAAAACCCTTTTTTTCAGGCGGGGAACAGCCAAAAAAAGGGCCCCCCATGGGGTTTTAACCTTTTTTAGCAGGGGGGTGCCATGACAACCCTTTATCCAAAGCATCAACATGGCTGAAATTCAGGCTTTTTTTAGTGGGAAAAGGATTTTTTCTCCAAAAAGTTTTCTTTGGGGCGCCACATTCCCCTGCATTTTTTTTCACTTTCCCAAATTTTTTTTTCAAAAGTTTTCCCCAGGCCCAAACCCAAGAAAACCCAAAATTTTGGCAGAACTGTTTTCACCAGTATAAAAAGGAAGGGAAAAAGGGGCAAGTGTAGGGGGATAAGGGGGAGCCCCTAAAAAAAAAGGGGGTGTTAGGGGCCCGGGTCACCATTAGACCTTTTCGCCAAATATTTTAAAACCCCTCAACTGGGGGGGGGTTTTTAAACAAATTTGTGAAAGAGCGAAATTTCCCTTAAATATCGTTTATCGGGGCGTTAGTCGATATCGGCCATTAATTTAATAAGATTTCCGAAAAGCGAAAAAAAAATTTTTCCCGTTTAAACCCAATTTTAAAAGTCTATGGGGGGGGGGGAACAACACCTTTTATTTTTCAACCCAAAAAAGGGGCTGGAGAAAACTGGAAAAAAACAACCCCAAAAACAGCAAAAGGGGTTTTCATGGGTACTCCTTTTGGCAACACAAAATTTTGGTTTATAAAACCAAAAAAAAAAACTCCCCAGGGGCCTTCCCCATCCCTTTTTTTTTGTTAAACCACAAGGGGTGGACCCTTAAAAACCCTTCATGGGGCCCCCCAAAAATTTAAAAAAATGCCCAAAAACAGTATATTTTTTAAACCCTCCTTTTAAATTGGGAAATGGGGGCATTGAATATCCCTGTCCTGGAATGCAGCATGAGCCCCAAACCTGCCATGACACCCAGATTTAAAAAGTTCCTGAAAAATGAGTCTTTAAACCACCATCTTATTTTCACTTGACATTGACTATACCTGTCCTGTACCAAAGTATGACCATTAAACCTGTCTGACCCACAGATTAAAAAGTGCACGGAAAAAAAGGAGTCTTTCAAAACCACCATTTTAGTTTTCACTGACATTGACTATATCTGTCCTGTACCGCAAGGATGACCATTAAAGCCTGTCAGACCACAGAATTAAAAAGTGCCGGAAAAAGGAGTCTTTCAACCGCAGCACCATTATTTAAGTTTCACTGGACATTGACTATACCTGTCCCTGTACCCACAGTATTGACCATTAAACCTGTCTGACCCACAGAATTAAAAAGTGCCGGAAAAAGGATCTTTCAACCACCATTTTAATTTCACTGGAACATTGACTATATCTGTTCCTGTACCGCAGAATGACCATTAAACCTGTCTGACCCACCGATTAAAAAGTGGCCCGGAAAAAGTGAGTCTTTCAACCACCATTTTAGTTACACCTGGAAAAAAAAAAAAACATTGACTATACCTGTCCCTGTACCACAGTATGGACCATTAACCTGTCTAAAACCCACATGATTATAAATGCCGGAAAAATGGAGTCTTTCAACTCACCATTTTAGTTTCACACTGGACATTGACTATATCTGCTCCCTGTACCCGGCAGAATGACCATTAAACCTGTCAGACCACAGATTAAAAAGTGCCGAAAAAGGAGTCTTTCAACCAACATGTTAGTTTTCACTGTACATTGACCATACCTGTCCTGGGGCCACAGCATGAGCCCCAAACCTGCATGACCCCCAGTTAAAAGGCCGGAAAAATAGGAGTCTTTCGAACACATTTTAGTTTCACTGGACATATACTGTCCCTGTCCGACAGAGCATGAGCCCCAAACCTGCAAGAACCCCCCGACATTTAAAAAGAGCCGGAAAAAAAAGGAGTCTTTCACCACCAATTTTAGTTTTCACTGGACATTGACCCAATAACTGTCCTGGGCCACAGCATGACCCCTAAACCTGTTGACCCACAGATCACAAAGTGCCACTATGCTATTTTGTAATTGACTGTCATTTAGTATATTGTTTTGTAACTGACATTTGTTTACAAGAATGTATTTAGGGAAGTTTATTTTATAGTTTTACATTATTACTATATTAGCTTTTTTATCAAGTGTGATACCATACAACATACACACCACCCCCTCCCTTCAGTTTTTAAAGTATTTTTGTACACGTGTAATGTGTTAATTCGTCTGCACACCCCATAAGTAATAAAAATGCCCTAATCACCACAAAACACTTCCTTAGTTTTTTTATGAAGAAGCACATTGGCCTCCTGGCTTCTGAGAGTGATTCAGCCAATCAATTAAATGGTTTCATTTTTCCTCCAAATCCTTCATCAGTATATAGGGACAGACTCCCCCTGTGAGATCAGGATGATGCGACCCCATAGTGGACTTCCCAGCCCCAGAAAATTTTAAGTCTCAAATTTGCAATTTGTGTTCCAGCCCCCTGGAGCCCTTTTTGACACTACTTAACCTCTACAGAAATTCACAATTTTCAAAATATGATTTTTAGAGAATATTTGAAGCTCATCCTGATTGCCCCTAACGGTGAGAGCCAGAGCTCCCATCAGCCATCTGTTTACCAGAGCGGAAAGGTCCAGCTGCCAGGACAGACTTACAGTGGGGGTGCGGTGAGAGGCCCAGGCTAGCGTCTGTCATCTAATTAACACGCAGGCTCATCAGCCATGGCCCCCGGATTACAGTGGGTTGCGGTGAGAGCCCAGGCTGCCGTCTGTCATCTCTTAAACCGCAGAGTTAAAAATGCCCTTATAAACAGCCGCAGACTCAACATCGTGCTGTAGCAGAGTGCGGAAGCGGAATGTGTTGAGTAAGACCTCCCTCCATCCTTCCTCAGTACCCAGTCAAGACCTGGGTACGCTTGCCCCTCCCTAAGAGTGCGGACCAATTGAGCTTCACTGGAAATACGGTAGTATAACGCTCCTGTTCCACCCAGGTGCCCTTTTTTTCTTGCAATTCTTTTTTACTCATTTTACTCAACCGTGCTGAAGGACATTGTCCTCTGTGCTTTTGGTTTCTCCTGTCCGTGCTCCATACACCTCCATGTCCTCTGACTACCTACATCTGGTAAAGTTTTCCTTGTAACCTCCCTTGTACAATTTCCAGAGGAATTTTTTTACCAGCTATTTTTTACAGTCAAGTTTTTTTAGTAGTTTAATTTCTAGAAAAAAACATTTTTAAAAATAGGATGGAATCCCACCAGTCTTTGTTTCTTCTCTTTTTTAATTGTATTAAATGGGTTGTGTCTCAAATAACAGGGATTTTTAGCTATGTTAAAGATCTTGCAAAAACAAGTCATTTTTTGCAAATATGTGGTCCATTAACAAGTGTCCCTACCTATTCTCCTGTTTTCCTGACAGCACCATCAAACCCTTCGAGCCACTGATGACAATTGTGAAGAACAAAATATCAGTTAGAAACAACATTTTTTAGAATGGACCTGTAGTATAAGCTATATGTCCACAGCCATAATGCGCCAAAAATCAAAACATGACCCATGGAGGCCACTTTTGACATTGTGAAGACAAATGTCAGTTAGAAAACAACATTTTTTTATAATAGGACCTGTAGTATAGCTGCATGTCACAGCAAAATGCCACAAAAATTCAAAGCTTGATCCCTTGAGCCACTTTGACAATAGTGAAGAACAATGTCTGTTAGAAAACAACATTTTTTTTAGAATAGGACCTGTAGTTTAATAGCTGCATTTCAAAGCAGCATGACCCAAAAAAATTATAAAAATGACTTCTCAGCCACTGTAAAAAATTGTGATGGAGAATGCCACCTTAGAAGCCACATATCTGTTCCAAAGGACCATGATTATTGCTGTATCACACAGCAACATTACCACAAAAAAATATAAATATGACGTCTCCAAGCCACTATAAGAAATTGTGAGGGAGAACATGCCCCATAAAAGCCACTTTCTGTTCCAAAGAACATGATTATTCTGTATCTCACAAAAAAGCCCAAAAAAATAAAAAAAAAAAAAAAAAAAAACCAAACATGACCCAAAAATATAAAATACTTTCTCAGCCACTATAAAAAATTGTGATGGAGAAATGTGCCACTTAGAAGGCCACAATTTCTGTTCCAAAGGACAATAATTATAGCTGTATCTCACAGCAACATGACCCTCCAAAACCAATTGACAATGTGAAAACTTTCTTAAAGATAAAGTTGAGTAAATGGAATACGGAGTTGTCATGAAAACCTTGCTGTCCTGTTTACAGTCTCCTCACAGCAAAACCAGCAAAATGAACTGTTGGGAAAGAGAATATAAATTGCAGTAAACAATGATCATTTTTAAAAAAAAAAGTTTTCAAGAGGACCATTTTCTGTTTTGACGAGGTGAATGAGTGAATATGACCGGCAACTATCGGTGACCCTCCGGCAATTGGGGGGGGGGGGCCACAAACATATCAAGATGCCATGCCTGATTCATCTTGATGGAAAGTCAAAACGATTCCCATTATGTGGGGAAAGCCCGGATGCGTTTTGGTCCTGTAATGACTCCTCCCAGCTGTGCTGAAGGTCCGCGTCAGATATGACGTCTCCTGCAGGGTAGGACCAACACCTCTATGGCGTGGCGACCCGAGCTCGGGCCATTCGTACTCTTGGGTCCCGGATACACATCCAAAACATCGGTGTTGAGACCCAGTATAGTCGTGCACCATGAGTACCTTAAGTGCTGGTCTCTGTGTGTTGGATTATGGATGCCCTGCATCTGCAATGCGTTGGTGAGGTTGTAAATAAAGATTGCCAGAGTTCACCCATTTAGGCTTCTGCCAGACCTTGCCTGCTGCTGGCTGCGAGCTATGGCTACTTGGCACTCCCCTACGCTCTCACGTCGCATGATGATCTGTTTCCACACCACCGTGACATATGAGAACGTGAAGCAGAGACGCAACAGATGTCACCAGTTGATCAATCAGCAAGGTTCTCCATTTCCTGCATTTTTAACTACCTCTACTCTACTTTGGGTGGGTGTAAGGAAAGTTGCTGAGTTTTGTTTCGTACCGGGGATCCAGGGAGGGTGGCCACCCAGTAAACAGTTGTCATTTTATGAGGCCCTAATGCGAGATCATGTTTGGAGGAAATCACTAAGCATCGCAAGCACTCTGTGAACGAGAGATGGAGCTTGATTTCCCATAGCCTCTGGGTCGAGGGGCACTAGCAAACTGATCTTCCTCATCTTCCTCCTTCGCCTCAAAATTCCGCGCCAGCCCAACCTCTTTTTCCAAGGCAGGGACGTCGGCAACGTGCGGTGTCTAGGAATACCCGTCCTCCTCCTCCTCCTCCCTCCTCCGTCCTCCTCCCAGCACAGCTTCAACACCCGCCCTGACTTTCGCTCATATGATGCAGCCCAACAGAGAGCTGATGCGCCCCGCCTTGGCACTAGCCCGATGGACCTCGGTCCAAAAAACTCACTTCCTAATGAAGACCGAATAAAATTGAGAAACTGTCGAGCCTTGTGGATTCGACGGAGAGAAAGGCCTCTGTATCCCAACTGTTGTCCGCTCCTCCTCCTCGTCGCGGCGGACCTGTTTTTTCAGAGGGTTTAACGATCGTCCAGAACTTAAGACACCACAATGCTCTGCTGACCAAGGGCATCAGTCCGCACTGACCATTTTGGTGGCTTCTTCAAACTGTCATAGGATGGTGCAGAGCTCTTTCACCTGCCTCCACTCTCGGTTGGCTCAACACCTCCGAGGTCCCCGCTTCCGCTGCTTGTCAGGCCATGGTCCACTTCGTACTGCGTAATGGCATTGCGCTGCTGCCACCACTCGCTGGAGCATGTGGAGGGTGGAATTCCACGTGTTTTGCCATCGTCCAAACAATGAGACGGTTGACAGGGAGGCCTATGCTGCATCTGCAACGCAACCACGCCGGTGCACTGAGCAAGCAGGGTACGAACGCGGACTAGTGGCGCAAACTCAGACCTCGAGCCTTCACCGCAAGCAGAGCTAGTCCCGACCCGGGTCAAGCTTCTTTTAGAAATTTCTAGGACGGACGACAAGGTTTCATGACATGTGCCAGGCACAGGGAATGAGCTCCAGCCCACAACCGATCTTAAGGCCAATGGCCAGCAGATTTTCGCGTTCGCCCGTTATCTACACCAACACCACATCCCTGGCACAAGTGCTCTTGTTACCCCAAACCAGCGCTACATCGAGCTTCTCCGTGGCGGAGAGCCGACTCCACAGCTCCTGATACTGTTATGTGGACGGTCTCCAAGACAGAATTAAATTTAACACGGCCTGGTTTCTCTGGGCACGTCATGCCACCAGAGGACCTTGGGGGAAAGAAGCCCTCGCACCACCCTGCGGTTTTGAAGAGCCGTGCGCTCGAGCCTGAGAGCTCACCGTTCACCACCAGAGACATCCACCCAGCTCACCCAAATGAGCTGTGCACAGAGATATAGCGGCCTGGCCGGCTTACGAGTAGTCCACTGTGTTCGGTGGTCAGATGGACTCTTTCCCGGCCACAGATGCAGACAACCGTGTGCGCTAAACATTTTAGATGAACACGTGTGCTTAGGCCAGGCAGGGACGGCTTGAGATTGTTTATTTTTTCTGGGCAAAGAAATGCCTGTCCCGACATTCTCGAGTTCATTGGGGCGGCAAGGGCCGCGTAGGTAACGCGGTGGACACCATCTGTTGTACACACCGACGGAAACGAACAAATCGATACTTACCAAGGCCAAAAAGCCAGGCAATTGCCCGACATCCAGGCTTTTGGCTATCATTCTGGGATGCGATTTGGTTCAAAGTGTTTCTTCTTCATGCACCCCTAACCTGGAAGACAGAAGGCCGGCTGCTAGACTGGCCGCTGCCGGCGTGCAGGTCGTCAAACTGGCGGATGAGAAGGGGTAGGAATACGGGTCTAACGTGGTGGAGCTCGAATGGTACTTCAGGTGTTCAGCGCGGTGGTGGGCTAGCAAGCAGAGGCTGATACCTGATCAAAACTCTAAGAGACATGGCAGCAAGGAACGCTTGGTGGTGTCGGAAAGGAGGAGGAGGGGGGGAAAAGGGGGTTTGTGACATTTTTTTGGGAAAGGCCCGGGGAGGGTTCTGGCCTTTTTTGGCCAAGTGTTGCCCCCATTTAAAACTCAGAATTTTCCCTGCACGTGACTAGACATGTTGGTGGGGGTTTAAAACCACCTAAGAACTTGCCTCTCCCTTAAAAGCGTTTCCCGGAAAAGGGGCGGCATATGACACCCCGCTGGGTGAATCAGAGGTTTGGGTCAAAAAAGGGCCCCAGGCTTGAGGGCCCTGGCCCTTTTTTTGAGGGCCCGATAAGCGAGGAGGGGGGTTTTTGCGCTGACCGGGGGTGGCGGACTCTTAGCGGCGGACTTCTGCGCCCCGCCCCTTTTTCTTTTTGGGGCGGGACCCGAACTGACACTACCCCATCTTTCACCCCTTTTTCCCCATGAAAAAGCGTCACCACAAATTCTGCTAAAAAGACCACGCTAAAATTTGCAATTCGTAAAATAAATCATCATCAACACAGGGACTTCTTTTCTTTCCTGACAATTCTGCATCCAGGAGGTCGGGCTACAAGCAAGAGGCTGAAAGGGGGCCGTTCCCCGCCCCCCCGGGATTTTTGCTGATTGCCCCCGGCTTCCTTCTCCTCCTCTGGGGCATCAGTAACGGGGCGTCAAAAGCAGAGAAAATCATCCTCTTTGGCCTTTTTTATTTTTTAAAAGGCCTTCTGCCCCCAAAACCGCATTTTGTCATCAAAGAGGTCTTCGGGAAAAGGTTACCCCACAGTGGGGGGTTTCCGATTTTGCAATTTGGGCTCCCTTCATTTTGGGAGGGATGTTTTGAGATTGATGACACATTTGTGGCCGTATTTGGGGAGGCGAGGGGGGTTAAAAACTGCGGATGAGGTTGCTTTAACCACTGAAGGCCCAGATTGGCGACGCTGTTCAAAACTGAGATTCAAAGGGCCCTGCCCCAGCGATGACAGGCCTGAGGGGCCCTTTGCAATGACGATCCCTGGATGGTGTTGCCCCGCCAGAAATTTAAAAATAAAGCATTTCTCTCTTTCCCTTAAACCTCCATGTCCCCCCCCTTTCTTTGCTCGCTTACCACCGAATTTCGCCCCAAATTTTTCAAAAAATTAAAAAAAATTGAAAAAGGTTTATGGAAGATTTGGGAAAGTCTCTTATTAAAAGAACGGAAAAATTTAATTATATTATTATTATTTTTATTATTATTATTATTAACATTTATTTTAAAGCGAAATTGTTTCCCCATGGCGCTGTACATTTGGGGGGGGGTCACATCCCATGATATGTCAAGGGGAGTACAATAAGGACAAGGAATGACGTAAAAAATGGACGGGAGGGAGAGGGGAAAACCGGGCCCCCCAAAGGCTTTTACAATCTAAAAAAAAAGGGGGGAAGAGCCGGGGGAAAAGGGGGCAACTGTTTGTGGGGTAGTACATTTGGCAGCAGGGTTATTGTGGGTTTTATAGGCAATCCTGAAAAAGGGGTTTTTCGGGTTGCTTTTGAAGCTGGTAGAGGGGCAGAAAAGGGCCCTAAATGGGGTTGGGGCAGTGCTTTCCAAAAGTTGGGGGAAAAGCGCAGGGAAGAAGTCTTGGAGCGGTTAGTGGGGAAAGCTGATAAGAGGAAAAAAGGGGAAAAAGGTCCTGTGAGGAGCGGAGATTGGGGTGAGGGGAGATATCAGAGATTGGGGCCAGAGATGTATGGGGGGGGGGTTTTGGAGAGCCTTTGAAAGGTAAACCGGTTAAAAACTTAAAATTGAATTTGCTTTTGCTATTGGAAACCCAGTAAAGGGGATTGACAAGGGGAAAGGGGGCAGAGGATTTGCGGGAGGAGGTGGATAAGACGGGCAGCAGATTTGAAAGGGTTTTAAAGGGGGAGCAAGATGCTAGATGGGGGGCCCACAGAGAAGGATGTTGCATTTAGTCAACGGGGGAATGACAAGGGCATGATGAGCATTTTTTTTTGGTGTCAAAATTTTGGGGAAACCCGAGCGGAGGGCGAGAGATGTTTTTCAGGTGGGGGGCAGGAAAGAGGTGAGGGTTTGGATGTGGGGTTTTAAAGGAACAGAGTGGAGTCGGGGGATTCCCCCAAAGGGCAGCGGATTTGTGGAACAGGTGAGAGTGTACAGCCTTTGCCGTGAAAGGGGGATCTTTTATGGGGAGGGGGGGGACGGGGGGAAAGTATGAATTTGTTTTTCTCACTTTTTGGGTTTTTAGGAACGGGGGGAAAAAAAAGGGAGGAAAGGGGGACATGGGCATTCTGGCCCGGGAGAGAAAGAGGGGGAAAATTGGGGCCGGGAGATATAAAGCGGGGTGTCATCAGCTACAGGTGGTAATGAAACCCCATGTAAACCAATAAAGTTGACCCAGACCAAGGGTTGGTAGTAGAAAAGAGAAAAGGCCCCGGGGATTTTGCCCCCGGGGGGGAAAACCAAAAAGAGAGGCCGGGGGGAGGAGGTGGGGGCGAGAATGAAACCCGGAATGTCCGACATGAGGTAGGGAGGAATCCAAAAAGCCCAAAAAGTCTGGGGATCCCCGGGGGAGGAGAGGTTTTTGTAGCAGGAGGGAATGGCAAACAGTGTAAAAAGGGAGGGACAGGTCAAGAAGGAGAAACGAGTACGGGCTGAGGCTTTGGAGTTGCTGGGTTCTTTGGTGCCCTTGGGGTTAAAGGGCGGTTTGGGTTAGAGTGGTTGGGTGGGGAAACCATATTGTAGGGGGTCAAGAAAAGTTGTAGGAGAGGTGGGGGCCCGTTGAAGGTAGACTTTCTGCTCGAGGATTTTGGGGGCAAAAAGGGACATGAAAATGGGGGGGATTTTTTAGACAAGAGGAGGGATAAAAGGGAGGGGTTTTTAAAGGGATGGGATTGACAGTAGCATTTTTAAAAAAGGGGGAAGGGGGAGAAAACCCGGGGTAGCGATAATTTTGAAAAGATGGGGGGAGGGTTGGGATGAAACGCACAAAGGGTTTGGGAAAAAGGGTGTGAGGGCAGGGGGGTCAAGAAAAACGGGGTGGGTGAGGTTGGATTTGGACAGTAAAAAAGGAAAAGTTTTAAATCATTTTTAAGAGGGGGAAAACAATTTAAGGGGGAAGAGAAATTGTCCCGGGTATAGAGGAAGGCTGGAGACTGGGGGTGAAGCTTTCTCTGAAAAGGGTTGATTTGTGTGGGGAAGTGAATGGCAAATTTCGTCGGCTGAAAGGAGAGGGGGTTTGGAGGGGGTTTTCTGGTGGGGGGAGGAAGATTTTAAAGGTTTTGAATAGTTGTCTGGGGTTATGAGACGAGAGGAAAGGGGATTGGAAAGAAACCCCCTTTTTGGGGCAGGGGGGGAGTGCATTTAAAAAGTATGTAGGGGATTGTTTTTATGAGGGGAAAATCCCCCCGGTGGAGCGAGTTTTCTTCCAACGGCGTTCTTTCAATTCTGGAAGCTCGCCTAGCCCGTTTAGTGGAGTGTTTTGTGCCAGGGTTGTTTGTTTATTTTGCGGGTTCTTTTTTTGTGAGGGGACGACTGAGTTTAAAAGGGTGGTTGGGGATTGTGTGGTTGTAAAAAAAGGTGGCTGCGTTCTGGGTCATTAAAAAGAGGAAATTTGGGAGAAAAAAGGTTTTAAAGGGAAACCAAAAATTGGGGAGGGTTTAGGGTTTTTTAAAATTCCTGGGGGTGCACTAAAGTGGAAAAAGGGGGAGCCGTGGGGTGGAGATGGTGGAGGGAAAGGGGAGCAGATTGTGGTCAGATATGGGGGGGGGGGGAAATTTGAGAAGTCAATAGGGGGCGGGGGGGGGTGAAAAAAGAGGTCCCTGTGTTTTCCACTTTGTGAGTGGCTTTCCGAAAGGGCCACTGGGGAGATCAAAGGAAGAAAAAATTGAAAGGAGTTTGTTGGGAAACAGATGGGGGGGGGTTTAAAATTTGGATATTGAAGTCTCCCCTGATTAAAAGTGGGGGGTCGGGGGAAAGAAAATGGGGCGAGCCCGGAAAACAAAGTGGGCAAGGAAAGGGGGGTTTAAAGGGGCCCGGGGTCGGGAGACAACAGCCCCTTGAAGGTTTGGGAAGGGGGGATAGATTTCGGACAGAGTGCACCCCAAAGGAGGGGATGTGAGGGGGAAGGCAGAGGTGAAAAAGGGACAAAGGAAAAAAGTGTCAAAAGGGGGAAGGCCAACACCTCCGCCATGCCTTTTCTAAACCCGGGGGAAGGGGGGATGGGTTGTTTGGAGGGCCCCCAAAGGGGAAAAACAGGCCCGGGGGGGCTGTGTCAGAGGGGGGCAGCCCTGTTTGTTTAACCAAGGGAAGAGTAAATTTTTTGAGATAAATAAATCATGTATGTAGGAAAAATTTAAATTTCATTTCAGACCGTGCAAATTTCCCAAAAGCTCCCCCGGGGAGGGATTTGGGGGGGCAGGGGGCAGAGGGATTTGGTTTAGGTTGATGGGGTTAAAAAATTATTTGTGGTGCTCGGTTTGGAGGGGGAGGAAAAATGGTGGGGAAATTTCTGGGGGGGGGGCCCGGTTAGGGGGGTATGTCCCCAAACACCCGGGGCAGTAGAGAGAGGGGGGGGAAAGGGGGGAGTGGGAAAAACAAAAGGTTAGCCGGGTTTGTTTTGGGGCGGAGGGCATTTAAAAGTGGGGGAAAAGGTTGGTGGCAGCAGGGCAGTTAGAGGGGAGAATGCAAAGGAAAAATGTACAGCTTTATTGCCCCGCCCAGGTGTTAGGGGGAAAAGCAGTTAGTGCAAAGGAAAATGGAGATAAGATAATGGTGGGAAGGGAAAAAATTTGTGCCAGGGCAGTTTTGAAATTGTAAAAGGAAAAAAAGAAGTACTGTTTTCCTCCAATCCTTTTGCAAACTTGGTTTTAAAATTTTGGATTAATTCAAAACCTTAAAGCGGGGACTTTTAAACAGGGCCCCCCGTGACCAAAGGGGCCCCATTTTGATGCAAATGCTTGTCCTTTTAGTAACTACCATTCTAAGCAGGTATCAGATGGAAAACAAGAAATGGGGGGGGGTCGAGCAAGTTTAAATTTGCAGGTGGGGGGGAATAGGGAAAAGAGATTAAAAAGGTGGGAAAAAGGGGCCCATGCACACAGCCGGGGGGGAAATTGGGGGAGAGAAGATTGCAATTTTATAGCAAGTTTTGACTATATTAAAGAAACACATCAAAAGGAGAAGCATACAAACAAAGGGGGGATGGACAGTAGTGGGTCCCAAAAAAGAAGCATAAAAATTAAAATGGAGGATAGGAGCCGTAGTGGATCCCAAAAATAGAAGCATACATCAAATGGAGGATGGGGGGAGCATAAGGGGGGATCCCAAAAGGGAGAAAACCTACATCCCAAAAGGAGGATGGGGGCATTTGTGTATCAAAGGTAGAAAACATACCTGAAAAATGAAAACAAAAAAAGGGTTTTTGTTTAATCTGGGAAAAAGGAAATTTAATGGAGCTACATAACTGTGAATTCTGGGTTAATTCACACCTTAGAGCGGGCACTTTTTGGGGCGGGGCCCCCCGTGACCAAAGGGCCCCACGGGAAATGCATGCTTGTCCCATTAGTAAAAACCATTTTTAAGCAGAGTATCAATTTTAAAAAAATGGGAGGGGTCCGAGCAAGTTTTTTAGCAGAGTGGGGGGGGAATAGGAAACGAGATTTCAAGGGGAATTGGACCCATGCCCACAGCCCGGGAAATTTGGGGGAAGAAGATTGCAAATTTTGGTAGCAAATTATAAAATTAAAACAGATACACATCAAAAAGGGAAGCATACATCAAAAGGAGGGTAGGGCGTAGTTGGGTCAAAGGTAAAGAATTTCAAACAAAGGGGGATGGGCAGTAGTGGGTCAAAAAGGGAGAAGCATACATCAAATGGGGGATGGGAGCATTTTGTGGATCAAAGGGAAAAAAGCAACATCAAATGGAGGATGGGAAACAGTTGTGTATCAAAGGTTTTAAAACATACAAACAAATTTGGGGATGGGGGGAAAGTGGATAAAAAGGTTGGGAAACATAAAATCAAATGGAGGAGGGAGCGTATGGGTCAAAGGTAGAAACATTTCATCAAATGGATAAAGGGGGCAAATAGTGGATCAAAGGTAAAAAAGGGATACATAAATCGAGGGTGGGGAAACATTTTGGTTTAAAGGTTGAAGATACCTTTTGGATGAAAACAAAAAAAGGGTTTGTCAGATTGAAGGGAAGGGAATTTTCCCTGGAGCTACTAATTTTTGAAATTTTTTTGGGTTAAATTTACACACTTAAGCGGGCCCCTTTGGCAGGGCCCCCCGTTTTCCAATATTTCATATCGATTTTTAAAAAGGTCCGTCATAACTGGGGCATGGCGGGGGTTTTTTATATCGCAAAATAGGAGCTTCCCCCCGGCCCCCGCACAGGCCCATTTCCCCCGGGTTTTTCCCGGGCCATGGGGAGGGGATAACCGAAAACCCGGGGCCTTTGGGGGGGCCATAAAAATAAGTATGTTTTATTCCAGGGGTCAGGAAGGCCCAGAAGGTTCTGATGGTTTCCAACGGGTCTTCTGTGCCAATGCCCCGCCGACTTTTAGTCCATTTTTTGGGTTTTTTATCAAAAAAAACTCATGACCTGATGGGAAGGGGTTCATAGCCGCCCAGGGTGTGTAGGGGGCTGCCAAGGGGGGTGCCCCCGAGATATAAGCCAGGACCCGGGTGGCTCTTCCTGTTTGACCCAAAGGGGGGGGGTACCTGAGGCGGGTCCAGTAACATCATCCGCAGCAGCCGGGCCACACTCCCCCCCATGCCCCCCGGGGCACCAAGAAAAGGGCAAAAAAGGTAACCTGACTATTTTAACTCCCTTTTTTGCCGGGTAATCCATAATTGTTTTTGCCCCCTCTCTCTTACCTGTATTTTATTATCCATTTGAAATTATTATTGTCTAGTGTGCCCTCCAAGGCTAATTAAATCTATAAACTTTAAAAACTGGTTTGGGCTGTTTGATAAAAGGCCTCACCGCCAAAATTTTCGGTTTATAGTATATAGCTACTCAAGGGTTGGGTTTTTGACCCGCTATAAGTCGGGTTAAAAGGACCGGTTTTTATAAAATAAACGAGCGAACTGGGTTTGGGAGCATTGTTGTTTCCCCCGTGCCAGTGTGTGGGAAGGGTTTAACCCGTGGAACATATTTGGCTGACCTTTAGCTCCCCCCCATTTGGGGAGCGCAAAAGCGGATCCCCCCCAATTTAGGGCCCTTGTCCCCCAAGCGGGCCGGCGAACTAAAGGGTGTTTTCATCAAAATATTTGAGCTATTTTCAAAACCCTCAAATCAAAAAAAAAATTTCGGATTTAAATTAACGCAAAGTAATCCTTTTCAACAAAGCTTGGGCTGACCAAAAAATTTAAAAAAAAAACCTGTCTGAAATGTTACCGGATATTAAAAGGTATTTTATTTGGGACCTATCCGTACACCTGTGGTAACTACAAAGTTTCTGGATTCAAAATTTAAAAAACCCGCAAAATAATCTATCAACAAAACTTGACTGACCAAAAGTGAAAAAAAAAAACCTGTTTTGAAATGTTCCCGGGTATTAAAAAGGTATTTTTGGCACCCTTTCTAAATTTACCTGTGGGGACTTTCAAAATTGCTGTATTCACATTTAACTGCAAAGTAGCCCCTTCAAAAAAAGCTTACTTCGCCAAAGTGAAAAAAAAAACGTAACTGAAATTTATTCGGATAATAAAAAGGGATTTTTTGGGACCTTTTTAATTCCCTGTGGTGATACAAAATTGCTGTATTCAAATTTAACTGCAAGGTCCCCTCAATAAAACAAAGCTGTGTGTGCCAAAGAAAAAAAAACACGTTTGAAATGTATTGGATAATAAAAGGTATTTTTGGACCTTTCGATTCACCTGGGGTGACTAAAAAATTGTGTTTTCAAATTTAACTGAAAGGATTATCAACAAAGGGCCTGCGCCAAATTTAAAAAAACCAGGGGGTATCTAAATTAAAAAATTCCTTTAAAAAAAAATATTTTTGGCACCTTTCAATTCCCCTGTGGTGACTAAAAAAATTTGCTGTATTCACGTTTAAGTGCAAGGTGCCTCAATGAAAAACCCGTGTGCGCAAGTGAAAAACACGTATCGAAATGTATTCGGATTAAAAGGGTTTTTTTGGGCCCCTACAATTCACTGTGGTGACTAAAAAATTGCTGTATTCAATTTAACTGCAAAGTAGCCTATCAACAAAGCGTACTTCCCAAAGTCAAAAAACACGTATTGAATTATTGGTTAATAAAAGGTATTTTTGGCCCCTTTTCAATTCCCCTGTGGTGACTAAAAAATTGCTGTATTCAATTTAAGTCCAAGGCCTCAATGAACAAAGCTGTACTGCCCAAAAGGAAAAAACATGTATCTAAAATTATTGGAAAATAAAAGGTATTTTTGGCCCCCCTTTCAATTCAACTGGGGTGACTAAAAAATTGCTGTTTACATTTACTGCAAAGTACTCTATCAAAAAAGCTGTACTGCGCCAAAGTGAAAAACCTTTTCAAATGTTTCGGAAAATGAAAGGTTTTTTTGGGACCTATCAACCGTGTACTACAAATTGGGGGATTTAATTTAAGCAAGGGGCTAATAAATAAAGTGGAATGAGCAAATTTTGAAAAAAAACCTATCAAAAATGTTATGATAAAAAATGGAGTTGTGCACTAAAAAAGAGACCTGCAGTTACTAAAAAAGAGTTACCCTAATATAAGTTCGGGGCTGCCAATATTCGGGAAAATTCAAAAAAAAAATTTAATAAAAAAAGCTATTGCAGTGAAATGTCTCACAAATTTGGTGAAACTATACCCAGTTTTTTTTAAAGAGCTTGTCTGTGTTCGCCCCCACCCCCCTCCCCCCCCCCTCCCCCCCGGGCTTTACGCGGGGAGATGCTCCTTTAAATTCTTACCCGTACTAAAAAACTTAAATCCTGATCTAACTAAATTTTAAGGGTCACAGTAACGTAGAGCTTCTTGTGAAGAAATAGAATAAATTTTGCTGAGCTGTTTGGACCAGGGAGGCGCACGTCCCCACTTTGAGACCGACAGACACTAATCATGAAAAAGGGGAAGGGCTGTTTGTAAAAGAGGTCATGTGATTTTTCCAGCCTCCAACCATACACATCCCAGTTGACGTCGCACACACTTTCCCCCCTGCTCTATTTGTACGTGATTTGCGGCCCCCAAAATGACGGGAAACGCCGAAAATGGCGCGATCTTAAAATATGCACAGGGGCCGATTTAACTTTTTCGTAATAAATTTCTCAAAAAGTGGCAGCAATTTCTTTTTTGCAATTTACTTAAGGGTTAACTACGTATGTTTCTGCAGTTGTATTCAGAAAAAAGTTTTTTTCACCGCCAAAGACAAAAGTTGCCTGTGATATTCATATCCAAAGGTTAAATACGAGTTTTTCCCGTTTTTGTGTCCGTAAAAAAACCCCCCGTTTTACACACTAAAAGCTGGTATTTTTTGGCAGCCTTTCTTTTTTTGCAATTTACATCAAGGGTTAAATAAAATCTTTTTCTGCATTGTATTCGTAAAAGAAACAAAGAAACATTTTTTTTTACCCCCCAAAAAGAAAATTTGCCTGTAGCATAATTCATACCGATGGTTTAATTCGAGTTTTTCTGTTGTTGTGTTTAGTGTTGAGGGTTTTTTTTCGACAAGTTTAAATCGGCAAGGGTTTTTTTTTGGGGATCGAAATTTCCGATCAGCGATAATTAAAGGTTTTAAAAGGCATATCTATTTAAAAGCGCCTTTTTCGGCACTTCCGTAAATTTTGGGGGCCAGAAAAACAAATTTCAGAATAAGCAGGGTGAGAGTGTGTCCGACGCTGATGGGATGTGTATGGTTGGTTGGCTGGGGAAAAATCACAGGACCTCGTTTTACATAGAACAGGTTTCTGTTTCAGCCTCAGTGTCTCTCAGGTCTCATAGGGATAGGGCCTGGCTTGCCGTGGCCAACAGCTCAGTGAAATTAGTCTATTCTGCAAGAGAAACCTCCTATTAGCTGTGATCCCTCCCAATTTTGTTGATTGAGATTTGAAAATTTTTTGTAGTTAGCTAGAGAATTTTAAAAGCACATCTACCGTGTAAATTCACGGCGGGGGGGCGGGGGGGGGGGGGGGGCCCGGGGCAAACACAGAAAAGCTTATCTTAAAGAACACTGGAAAAAGTTCACCAAGCTTAGGTAGACATTGTAGTGGAATATCTTTTTTAATTAAAGTTTGCTTTTGAAAATTTCCTGGATTTGGGCACCCTGAACTTATATGGATACATATTTTACTAACTGCAGGTCCCTTTTTTTAGCTGCAAAACTCCACTTTTTTTGTCATATACATTTCAGATAGGTGTTCATTTTCAAATTTTCCCCTTTTAAACCTGGACTGTTTTTTTTATCCCCCTTGCGTTAAATTACAAAACAGCAATCTTGTAGTCAGCACAGGTTGTTTGTTGACAAAAATACCGTGACGACGAAAACATCACAGTTACGTGTTTTTTGATTTTCGCACCCGCATTGTTCATTTACGCAGCTCTCGTAAATTTAAAAAAAGCAATTCTATATTCACAAGGTGAATTGAAAGGTGCAAAAATACCCCTTTAATTTTATCAAAAACATAACAGTTACGTGTTTTTTGCGTTTGCACACCCGCATTGTTCATTGACGCAGCTTACGTAAATCTTAAAACAGCAATTCTTTTTCACCACAGGGAATTGAAAGGTGCAAAAAAACCGTTTTTATACCCAAAAAAAAACAGTTACGTGTTTTTTTTATTTTTCGCACCCAAAATTGTTCATTGACGCGATTACGTAAATCTAAAAAAGCAATCATATTTCCCCCAGGTGAATTTAAGGTGCAAAAAAAAACCGTTTATTAAAACCAAAAAAAACGATACGTGGTTTTTGAACATTTTCCCAGTCCCGATTTGTTGTTGAAAACCTTGCAGTTAAATTTAAATCCAGCAAATTTTTTTTTTGTTAGAGGGATTTGAGAATACCCCGGTGATTTGCCGTCTTTTAAAAAAGGGAGACTTTCCAAAATTTTTCCATCCTTCTCCCCTTTTTATATTTTTGAACATGGAGCAAAATCCCGGTGGTAAGGGAAAGGAGGGGGGTAGCACATGGGGGGTAGGGTACGAGGAAGGTGCCCCTTTCCCCAGTGCTGGCGCCCAACTCGCATGAAGGGTAATCATTCCCAGGGACCGTAGGCCTGTATCGTGGGTCGGGCCCCTGTAAATTTAAAGAAAAGAAATTGTCGCCAATCTGTTTCGTGGTTAATGCAACATTGTTGGGCCGTTTCTCTTTTTCCTCCCCGCCCCGCCCAAAAATTTTGGACCAGCATTCCCCCCCCCCCCCCAAACCCCCCCCAAACCCCCCCCAAACCCCCCCCCCCCCCACCCCCCCACCCCAAACCCCCCCCCCCCCCACCCCCCCCCCCCCCCCCCCCCCCCCCCCCCCCCCCCCCCCCCCCCCACCCCCCCCCCCCCCCCCCCCCCCCCCCCCCCCCTTGCCAACCCCCCCCCCCCCCCCCCCCGCCCCCCCCCCCCCCCCCCCCCCCCCCCCCCCCCCCCCCCCCCCCCCCCCACCCCCCCCCCCCCCCCCCCCCCCCCCCCCCCTGTGGATTTAATTTTCCATTTGGTCTGAAGACCTCTTTGATGAAAAAATGGGGTTTTGGGGTTTCAAAAGGGCATGTTAAAATAAAGAGGGGGGATTTAGTTTTTCCCTCTGACCCCCATTTATGATGCCATCGGGGAGGGGGGAAAAGGAAGGGGGCAATCGGCAAAAATCCGGGGCCGTGGAAACCCTTTGCAGTCCCCCTTGCTTTTTACCCCCGCAGCTTCTGGATGCAGAAAGTCAGGGGGCCCAAAAGCCCAACCTGTGTTATGTGATGTGATGCGACATTGCGGGATCCTTTCCTTTTTTCTTATCGCGGGAATTTTTGTTTGGGAGCGCTTCACCCAATTTGGACGGGGGAAAAAGATGGGGTAGTGCCCTACGGGCCCCGCCCCCAAAAATGGGAGGGGGGGGTCGCAGAAGTCCGTGAAAATGTTCCCCCAGCCACGGTCAGTGCAAAACCCGCCCCTCGCTTATGGGGCCTTCAAAAAGGGTTTCCCGGGGGAACTCTCAACCCGGGGCCCTTCTTTGAGCAAGCCTCGATTCCCCCACCCGATGCCCTTTTGCCCCCCTTTTGCCGTAAATCATAAGTAGAGGAAAAAAAACCCTTAAGTGGTTAACCACCCCCCAAAATGTCTATTCACATCCCGGGAATGCATGATTTGGGAAATGGGGGGGAACCATTTTCCCAAAGAGGCCAGATCGACGCCGGGCCCAAAACCCCCTATCACCCCATCTGTCTCCGCCCTCCTCCTCCTCCGCCACCAAAAAGGGCTTCCTCGGGCTCCCCATGTCTTAGAGTCATGATCAGGGTAAAGCCTCCGCTTCACCCTCCACCGTCGCCCGGTACCACCCCCCACACCAGAGACCCATCTCCCCCTTTCCCCCCCCAATTTTGACGGACCTGCAGGGGTACAGGGGCCAAGTCCTAGAGCCAGCTTCTGTTTCCGGTTTGGGGCAAAAAGAAACCTTTAAACCCCAAACCACCCCAAAAGCCCAAAACCCTGAATGTGGGATTGCAGGTTTTTGGGCCCTTTGGAAATGTTCCCTTTTCCCGTCTGGGGGGAAAGAGGGGTTTTCGCCACGTCAGGGCCCCTTGCCTGCCCCCAATACCAAAATCCCGAGCAGGCATTTTTTGCCAGAAAACCCGTCCTTCCCCGGGCCCCCGGCCAGTGTATCAAAAATTTTTTCAAGCGCTTTGTCTGCCCCTGTGTCTGGAAAAGCCCAAACTCACCCCCGCCCAATGGACTGAAAGCATGGCCAAGGGCCGCTAAAACTCTGTGCCCGTAAATGGGTGGCTGGGTGGATGTTTTCTGGGGGTGACGGGGGCTTCGGCCCCGGCGCCCCCTTTTCCCAAAAAACCGCGGGAGGGGTGCGGGGTTTCTTTTCCCCAAGGGTCCTCTGGGGCATCACTGCCCAGGGGACACCGGGCCCTTTTTAAAAATTAAACTGTTTGGGCCCGTCCACAACAAGGCCCAGGAGCTGTGGACGGTTTTCCCCGGGCCAAACCGAGACCGTTCGCTGGGGGGGGTTTTAAAAACCTTGTGCCGGGGAAAGGTGGGTTTTTGCAAACGGGCGAAATCTGCTGGCCCCCCTTAAAGGGATCGGTAGGCTGGAGAAACCCCCCTTGCCGGGCACTGCCCATAAACCTTGTCGCCCAAAGAAATTTCTAAAGAGAAAAACCCGGGTTTTGGTGCCGGGTGAAGAAGGCTTGAGGTTGGTTCGTATTTTCCGCGTTGGGCCCCCCTGTTTCGCCCCGCTGGCTCCCGTTCCCAGCGGTTCACCCCAGCCTCCCCGCCCAACCGTTCTCATTTTTTAAATTTGGGAAAAAAACGCTTGGAAATTTTTTCCCCCCCCCTTTTCCACATGCTCCGCCGATTTTTGGCACCCGGCAATCCCCCTTTTACCCCAAGAAAGGGAAGTGACAAATGGCTGACAACCCAGCGGTGGGGGCCTCGGGGGTTGTTGAACCCCCCCGGAAAAAGGGTGGGGGGCAGGTGAAAAGGGAGCTTTGCCCCCAAAATCCTTCCCAGTTTTGGGAAAAAAGCCAAACCAAAAAGGGTTTTAAAGTGGGGACCAATTTTCCCCTTTTGTTCAGCATGAGCATTGTGGTGTTTTTTTATTTCTGGAACAAATCTTTGGGGGCACTCTGAAAAAAACAGGTCCCCCGCAAAGGAGGAGGGAGGGGACCACAGATGCGGACCCGGAGCCTTTCTCCCCTTTCAAACCCAAAACCCCGCCCGTTTCACAATTTTATCGGTCTTCTTTTGGCGGGTTGGGGGGCCCAGAGCTATTTGAAAAGGTGGCGAAATCAGCTCCCGGGTGCTCATCTCAGGAAAGGTCATTGCTGTGTTGAAGCTGTGCCGGGGCAGCGGAGGAGGAGGAGGAGGTATTCCTGGGACCCCGATGTTCCCCGAGCCCCTTCCCCTTGGAAAGGGTTGGCGGGAATTTGAGGCGGGGGAAAGGGAAGATGGGAAGATCGGGTTTGTTTAGTCCCCTGAAGGGGTTTGGGGAAAATTTAAAAAGGGGCCCCCATCTCTCCATGAGTGCTTGGATGTTTCCATTTCCCCCAAAATGACCCTCCCCCTTAAAGGCCATAAAAAAGGGAACCCCAGTTACCGGGGTTTGGCCCCCCTCCTGGATCCCGGTACAAAAAAAAAAATCACCCTTTTTCCTTCCACCCCCCAAATAGAGAGAAAAATGCAGGAAATGGAGCCCTTGTTTTGATTGATCAACCCTGGGGAAACATCTGTTGCGTCTGCTTCACGTTCCCCAAATGTCCCGGGGGGAAAAATTGGGGACGTGCCCAGCAGTAGAGTCCCAAGGGTAGGGTAGCGGCAGCGCAGGAAAGGTGGGAAAAAGTAATGGGTGCCCTCGGGGAAAATTCTTTGTTTTCCCCAACCTACCAACGCTGAAAATGCAGGGAAACACTTTCCCCAACCCAACAGAGTGAGTTAAAGTATGGTGCACGGACTATCTTGCTTTCTCAAACCGATTTTTTTGGATGTTTTCCGGACCCAATTAGATTTTGGGGGTATCCAAAAGGGACAAATTTGGCCCGAGCTGGCTCGTAGGGCCATAAAAGGGTTTTGTCCTCCCCAGCGCCAGGGGGTTCGTATCTGAGCGGCCCTTCGAACAGCGGGGAGGGAGCCCTTACAGAAAAAACAAATGGGCCCTTTCCCACAAAAATTTGGTGGATCTTTTGACTTTAAATCAAGATAAATTTCAGGCTTTAAATTCTTGATGATGTTGTCCCCCCAAAATTCCCGGGTCACCGATTAGTTGGGTTACTTCACTTTCCCTTTTTCCCAAAAAAAAATGGCCCTCTTAAAAACTTTTTTTTAAAATGTCTTTTTTTTACTGAAATTTTTTTTATTTCTTTTCCTTTTTTTTCCTTTTTGGGCTGGGGAGGAGACTGAAAAAGACAGCAAAGGTTTCATGACAACCCCGTTTTTCCATTTACTCACTTTTTCTTAAGAAGTTTTCGCATTGTCAAGGGTTTTTTGGGGTTAAATGTTGCTGTGAGATTACAGTTTTAAAAATTAGGGTCCTTTGGAACAGAAATGTGGTTCTAAGGGGCATTTTTTTCCTCACAAAATTTTTTAAAAGTCGCTTAGAAGTCTATTTTTTAATTTTTTTGGGGGTCCTGTAGCTGTGAGATCAGCAAAAATATGGTTCCCTTTGGGAAAAAGAAATTTGGGTTTTAAGTGGCATTTCTCCCCCCCAACCCAAATTTTTAAAAAGTGGTGAGAAGTTTATATTTTTTAATTTTTTTTTGGGTTTTGTTGCTGTGAAAATACAGCAAATATCATGGGGCCTTTGGAAACAGAAATGTGGCTTTCCCAAGTGGGGAATTTTTACCCCACAATTTTTTAAAAGTGGCTGAGAAGTCATTTTTATAATTTTTTGGGGGCCTGTGCTTTGAAATGCAGCCCAAAATTTCAGGCCTATTAAAAAAAACAAATGTTGTTTTAACAGACCTTTGGGTTTTTCACAAATTTACCAAAATGGTAAGGGTCATGTTTGAATTTTTTGGGGGGTTTTTCTTTGAAATGGGAGCAATATTCAAAAGGGCCCATTCTAAAAAAAAGTTGTTTCTAAAAGGGCATTTTGTTTTTCCAAAAAGTCAAAAGGGCTCCTGGGTTTTTTTTTTTGAATTTTTGGGGGGATTTTGCCCGTGGGCATGGAAACTATATACAAAGGTCCTATTTAAAAAAAAGTTTTTTCTAAAAGACAAAGGTTTTTTCACAAATTTTCAAAGTGGGTCAAGGGTCAGTTTGAAATTTTTGGGGGGATTTTTTCTTTTGACATGCCCGCTATACTACAGGTCCCAATTTTAAAAAATGTTGTTTCTAACAGCCATTTGTTTTCACCCCTTGTAAGAGTGGCTAAGGGGGATGGTGCTGTCGGAAACAGGAATGGTAGGACACTGTTAATGGAACATATGCAAAATGGACTTGTTTTTTTCCCAAAACTTTAAAATAGCTATCAATCCTGTATTGAGGGGCAACCCCTTTTAATTTCCAAAGAAAAAAAAAAGAAAACAAAGGGGCATGGTTGGGGTTCCATTCCCCATTTTAAAAAAAGTGTTTTCCCGAAAATTTTAAATAATAAAAAACTTGCATGTTCAAAATAGGGTAAAAAAAATTCCCCCTGAATTGTACAAGGGGGGTTCAGGAAAAATTGGGCCCTTGTTTTGGGTTTTTCAGAGGACATGGGTATGGAGCCGGGAAAAGGGGGCAAAGTACAGGGCAATTTCCTCCAGGGCCCTTGATTTAAAAAGAGGGAAAAAGAATACCAAAAACCCAAAAAGGGGGACCTGGGTGTAAAAAGGAGCGTTTAACCCCCAGTATTTCCAAAATGAAGGTCAATTGGTCGCATTATAAGGAGGGGGGAAAACGTACCCCGTTCTTTACTGTGTATGAGGAAGGGGGGAGTTCTCACATTTTCCCCTTTTCCCCACTCTGCTTCAGCACCGGGCAGTTTTTGTTGCTGCGTTCATCAGGGCATTTTAACCCGCGTGTTAATAGATGACGGGCCCGCCCGGGCTTCCCGCCCCAAAGTAACTCCCGGGCCCCGGGTCATGCTGTGGCACAGGGGCAGTTCTAGTCAATGTCCAGTTCAACTAAATGGGGGTTTTGGGAAAAACTTTCCTTTTTTCCCGGGACTTTGTAATTGGGGGGCAGACGGTTTAATTGGGATACTGTGGCCCAGGGGCAGGGAAAAGGTATATGTCCAGTTCAAAATAAAAAGGTGGTTGAAAGATCCTTTTTTTGGCCCCTTTTTAAAATGGGGTAGACGGGTTTTAAAGGTCATTTGCGGTTTCCGGACAGATATTTGTTTTGTGTCCAGTTTAATTAAAAAAGGGGGTTGAAAGGACTCCTTTTTGCGGCACTTTTAAATCTGGGGGTCATGAGGTTTCGGGCTCATGGGGTGCGTTCCCGGACAGGGTATTCAATTTTCCCGTTCAAGTAAATGATGGTTCAAATCCTACCCCTTCTGGCACTTTTTAATTTGTGGGTGATGAGGTTTAAGGGTCATGCTGTGGTACAAGGCAGGGGGTAGTGGGAAAGGGCTGTGACTTTTTTTCTGTGGGCTTTTATAACCTAAGTCTGGGTTTCCTAAGATGTGACGTTTTATTTGACTGTTGTGGATGTTAAAATTTTTTCTTTTCCGCCTTGTTTGGGTGTAATTAAAGAAGGTGTTGTTGTCTCCCCTAGACTTTAATGGTAATCGCTCATAATCAATGCTCAAATATCGAAAAACCTTATCGATAGCGGCCCCAATATCGAATACGCCGATCTCGATAAAACCAAGCAATCGCTAAAAAGTTGTGTTCCTTAAAAAAACCCCCCCCGGGCCCTTTTAACACGCTCCAAAAATGGTAATTTTTGGCAGCCCCATTTCTTTTGGCAATTTACATCCCCGGGTTAAAAAAAAGAAAAATTTTTGCAGTTGAATTCATAAAAAATTCGTTCCCTTTTTTACCCCCAAAGAAGAAATTCTGTAGCAAAAATTCATTTTCCCAAGGTTAATTTAAACCTGTTTTATACTTTTTTTTTTTCAGTAATAATTTCACAGTGTTTTTAAAAAGGCACCTACAAGTAATTTTTTCCCGCCCCCTTTGTAGAGGGGCCCAAATTTTTATCCCAAAAGGGGTTAAACCCCCCAAAGTTAGTGGGTTTTAAATTTTGGTCAAATAAAGGGTGGTTTTTTATTTTATTTAAGATTCTTTTATCAAAAAAGTTGTACATTTTAGAAAAAAACATAAGGGCAGACAGAGAGGTGGCAGGCTCTTTTATGCGAGTGGCAGTTGGCACAAACTTCCTGGGCAGGCCCAGGTCGCAGCACGAAGGGGAATTTGCAGCAGGGGGGCACTCGGTGAGGGCCCGAACTTGCCCGGGTCATCTAGCGGGGGCCCTGTGGTTTTTCAGAACCCCCCGGGGTTTTTTGATTTTGGGTTGGCTAGGTCATCCACTTCCTCCCAGTTGGGGGTTTGACAACCCCCAAACCAAAAAGTCGGTGGGAAAGTCAGACACAACCCTTAGTTGGCATGGCCCGGGAGCGGGTCAGCGGCCCTCACCAGCCCTCAACCCGCCTCTGTCCAATCCGGTTCCCTCAGCCAGACATCTACTATGGGGTCTGGGCTCAGCGCCACTATACAGCGAGGATAAACAATTTGAGGAGGGCAGTCAGCAGCTACTTGGCAGCGAAGAAATGGGGCCAATATCCCCTGCTTCTTGCAGTAAGCGGCAAAGTATAGATGTGGAGAGTGGCATGGGAGGTCATGTTGTGAGGGGTCAGCCTCTGCATACCAAGACGGTGATGAGGACAGCAGTGACGATTAAACACAAATCGATGATGATGTAGCCGACCGCACTAGGGATCCGGGTGAAGCAAGGGCTTCATAATCGTCAGTAGAAGAGGGCGTCAGCTTGCGCGTCAGGCAGCGGCGCAGCCAGCAAGTTGGTTGTGTGGCCGTGAGTCAGCAGGGTAGCAGCAGTGTGAATTCAGGAGCCAAGCGGCCACGGGGTAGAAAACCCGCTTCGCAGGTCCAAGAAAGTAGCGGCACAGGGGCTCAGCGAGGCAGCTGCAGTAGTCACTCAGTGCAGAGCGTTGGCGGTAAAATCAGATACTCGGCGGTGTGGCAGTTATTTGCTAAGACACCTGAGGAGCCGAATATGGATATATGTAGAATCTGTGGGCAGAAAGTGAAGCATGGCCAGAAAGCTAACGTTGGCACCATGGCCCTGTGTCAACACATGCAGCGTCACCATCCGGTGGCCTGGGAGAACCGTGGCTCAGATTTGGTGGTCTCTCCTGCCGCCGCCGCAGCAGCAGCTCCCAGTGGCACGCATGCCATTGCAGCCAGTCAAGGCTCCACCAACTCTGCAGAAGGGAGCTGTTTCTCTTTGCCATCATCTCCCAGTCCAGATGCTCCTGCTCCTTGCTACTCATGGCGCCAGCAGTCGTTCAACGAGTCGTTCGTCGAGTCGTTATACACGAGTATTCCCCTAGAAGTTGCAATATTGGCCTTAGATTTTCATCTTGACACTTACAGTTTGCATACTAGTGATGAAAAAATATTCATTACATCTGTAACCTCGTTTCTGATGTAGCACAACTACTTTCTATTTGATGGCAAATTCTATTTACAGCTCAGAGGTGTCTCTATGGACGCTAAATTTTCGCCCTCGCTAGCAAATCTTGTTCTTTCTTGGTGGGAATGTATGTATATATACATCTGATAACCTATTTGTTGCTGACGTGGGGTGGTACGGCAGATACATAGATGACCTGCTACTAATCTGGCGGGGTCCTGTGTCTCCGTACCATCTTCGTCGAATTACATTAAACAATAATCCCCTAAACCTGTCATTCACATTTTCTGTTCTCAGGATCATATTTCCTTTTTGGTTTTAAACTCAGGGGAGTACCAAATTCCAATATTCTCACCAGAACTTTCAGAAAAGAAATTGCAGGAAATACAATGCTGCATTTCAAAAGTAATCACCCGAGGCATACCAAATTATCTATACCAATCGGCGAATTAATACGTGCTAATCATAATTGTACTACTGAAGAAGACTTTCAAATTGAATCTCAGAAGGTTTGTGTGCGGCTACACAATCGAGGTTACTCAGATTGGGTTTTAGACAGAGCAGTATCTAAAGTGAGGGATATTCCTAGGTCAAAATTTTTATCATCAAACAAATAGAGAAATAAACATGACATTCCGACTACTGTCTTAGATTATAGTATGCATTTTAATGCCATCAAAAATATAGTTACCAAATATATACCGATACTAAAACAAGACAACATTCTGGCTAACATCTTACAAAAGGGCTGCAGAGTTGTAGCTAATCGTTCTAAGACCATTGGTAATATTATCTCTCCCAATGAATTCTGGAGTTGCTGGCATCTTTCCCTTCTACGACACCAACAACTTGGACAGGAGATGCCGCTTTCTCCTCCATGTTGTCAAACTGCTGCTCCTGCACCAATGTCCACTTCCTCCTCCTCCACCACCACCATCATCTCAGCCTCCACAAGTACTGCTCCATCATACCACATGTGTAGGGCACAGCGGTGTCACGCAGTTCTACACCTGGCTTGCCTCGGCGAACAAAGTCACACAGGGAAGGAACTGCTCCGCGTCATGCAGCAAGAAATCGATGTGTGGCTTTCTCCGCACCAATTGCAAATCGGAACCATGGTGATGGACAATGGGAGGAACATGGTGTCCGCACTGCACCGAGAAGGGATGGTCTATGCGCCCTTCATGGCACACGTGTTCAATCTGGTTGAAAAGGTTCCTGAAGTCTTCCCGTTTCAAAGAATTCGAAATTGGCGGAAACTGTGCATGTACTTCATCATTCCTAAAGACCAGGAAACACCCTCCTTGGATTGCAGCGGCAGAAACGGCCTCCCCTAAAAACTCTGATATGTGTTTCCACCCGTTGGAATTCCAGCCTGCACATGTTTAACGACTGTATGAACAAAAGAAAGGCATTAACGATATTTTGATGATCCAGGGGCGGACAGAGTACTCCCCTGTGTAACATTGATGTCAGCCAGGGGCAGCTCATGCGTGACACCTGCCGTTTGCTGAGTTCATTCGAGGAGGCAACGTTATTTGTCAGTCGCCAGGACTACGGGATAAATAACGTCATTCCACTGCTTCATGTCCTGGAACAGATGCTGAAAAATGTCCCTTTATGGGAAGGGGACTTGAGACGTGGCGACTACTCTCGCGGCCACATGAGTCCGGTGGGGAATGAACTGGAGGGGGAGTAGGAGGAGGATATTGGAGCAGAAGCATTGTCTGGTGAAATGAGTGGATTTTCTACCAGGTGACAAGAGAGGAGGAGCAGGAGCAGCTGGAGGAGGTAGAGGGAAAGATGAGGAAGACAAGGCAGATGACCCGCAAGCACCTTGGCAGTATACAGTGGAGATGGAGGAAGGGAAACCCCTCGGAGTCACTTGTGCAGAATGGCCCGCAGCATGCTGATTCCCTGGCTAGTTACAGCCGAATAGTCAGCATCCGGCAGAGGGATGACTTCTGGCTCTCCACCCCATTGGACCCTCGCTAACGGTCCAAAATGGAGCCTTTCCCCAGCTGCTGAAGGAGGGAAAAACTCAAATACTAAAAGGGAAATCCTCCGTAGTCAGTTGGCCGTGCCTATGCCGGCATCGTACCTCCTCTGACAGGTCTGACAGGGGGGTTCCTCAGCTCCTCACGTACTACTCTGCGCGCTGCGGGGGAAGGTGGGTGGGTAGGAGCAGTACCAGCTCCATCAGCAGCAACCTAAGTCTGGAGTCACTGATGAGCAGCTTCCTTCACCCGCCTAGTGAGGAGGGCACTCGCCAGCAGCAGCAGCACCTGGAGCAGTCCCTGAACCAAAAGGTGGTGGCCTACTTGGACAGCACTCTGCCACCCCAGTTAGAAGATCCGCTGGCTACTGGGGAGCCAAACTGGATGTGTGGCCGCAACTTGCCGAGTTTGCAGTGGAGAAGCTGTCCTGCCCGGCCAGTAGTGTGGCATCAGGAGCGGGTGTTTTAGTGCAGCGGGGACCATCTTTACCCCAAGGAGAACCCGCTTGTCCACGGGAAATGTGGAACGACTGACCTTTGTCAAGATGAATCAGGCGTGGATCGTCCAGGATTTCCACACACCAATGCTTTAGGCGTCAGATTACATCAGCCATGATGCCTCACCAAAACAGTGAGAAATGAGTCTGGGTTCAAACTACCTGCCTCAGCCACTATTCTGATGCCGCCACCCATCTGATGTCACACATCTGCTGACAGTTTCTCCATCTGCCACCAACCATCTTTACCAGGGACTGGTATTGCCACCCACCTCCACACTCTGTCATTGTGCCAATCTATGACCTCATGCTGCTGCTGCAGATGTTGCTGCTGAGGTCACCTCCACACCCTGTCATTGTGCCAGTCTCTGACCTCATGCTGATGCTGCTGTTGTTGCTGCTGCTGTCACCTCCACACCCTGTCATTGTGCCCTCCTCATTCCTCATGCTGCTGCTGCCGTCACCTCCACTCTCTGTCATTGTGCCACTCTCTGGCCTACTACTGTTTTGCCACCTCCAGAATGTCATTGTGCCACTGTCTGACCTCATGCTGCTGCTGTGGCTGATGCCGTGACCTACACACTCTGTCATTGTGCCACTCTGTGGCCTACTCCTGTTTTTGCCACCTCCAGAATGTCATTGTTCCACTGTCTGACTCATGCTGCTGCTGTGGCTGCTGCCGTGACCTACACACTCTGTCATTGTGCCACTCTGTAGCCTACTCCTGTTTTTGCCACGTCCAGAATGTCATTGTTCCACTGTCTGACCTCATGCTGCTGCTGTGGCTGCTGCCATGACCTCCACACTGTGTCATTGTGCCACTCTGTGGCCTACTCCTGTTTCTGCCACCTCCAGAATGTAATTGTGCCACCGTCTGACCTCATGATGCTGCTGCTGTTGTTGCTGCTGCGGTCACCTCCACACCCTGTCATTGTGCCACTCTCTGACCTTATGCTGCTGCTGCCGTCATCTCAACTCTCTGTCATTGTGCCACTCTGTGGCCTACTCCTGTTTTTACCACCTCCAGAATTTCATTGTGCCACTGTCTGACCTCATACTGCTGCTGTGGCTGCTGCCGTGACCTCCACACTCTGTCATTTTGCCACTCTGTGGCCTACTCCTGTTTTTGCCACCTCAAGAATGTCATTGTGCCACTGTCTGACCTCATGCTGCGGTGGCTGCTGCCGTCACCTCCACACTCTGTGACCTACTGATGTTGCCACCTGAGCCCTCAGCTTGTTTTTTTCCAGCTGTCGCTGCCATGACTTTATCAGGCTACATTCCCGCTTCAGTTATTTGGTCAGTTTTTGCCCCTTTAAGCGCCCAGGGAATTTTATAGTGAAGCAAATCTAAGAGCGGCGGCAGTCATATGCATGTCATACTAAAACACAACATTGTATGAAGACCAAACCAAGCTACCCCTGCATATTTAAGCATGGCACAATGTTCTACAGCACCCTACAGGATCTGTGCAGCCTGGAAATAGCTGTTTTTTACGCGATTTTCCGTAATTCGGACCGAAACAAATTTTGTCGGAAAATTCGGCGAAGTCGCCGAATCGAATTTTTTGAGAAATTCGCCCATCTCTAGTCATTTTACGTCACTTAAAAAATGGAATAAAAGTGATAAAAAAAAAGTTGCATGCGTTCCAAACTGCTAGCAATAAAAAGCACACTTCAGCCCTCAAAAAATGCACCCTCAATGACGTCGGTAGGTGTTAGTGCAAAAAAGTTATTGGGTGCACAAACTGGCGCCACGGCACAAATTTCAAAAATAGAAAATGTTTGGAATTTTTTGAAGATACCAAAACATAACGGAAACCCTACATATTTGGTATTTTCGGATGCATATCAACCTGTAGAATACAGATAACAAATTATATTGACCGAAGATTGAACGTCATAAAGCAAAACCATGAATAAGGAGTTGCCTACTCTGAAATGCGTCGGCCATGTGACGTTATTATAAGGATCTATCTTGATATTTTTTACTTTTTGCTATAATAAAGTTCCTGTCTTTTTAATTCAAGCCAAGGTGTCACGCTGGATATTTCTATGTGCTTGTTAAATAAAAGCAAAACACCCGCAAACATGGCAAAATACGTTTTTTTTTCACAATTTGTCCCACTTGGAAATTTTTTGCGATTTCCCAGTAAATTCTATAGTACAGTGAATAACACCATTAGAAAGTACATCTTGTCCCACAAAATAAAACGACCCTCCAATCTTGTCTAATGTAGCGTTGAAAAAATTAAAATCGTTATGGCCATCATGAGGAAGGCCACCCGGCAGAGGATGGGAAAATAATAAAAGAACGTACATCTAACTACAAAAAAAAGCCCGGGTCTATTTTTTGAAGCATGATTAAACACTTGTATTTCTTGACTAGAAAAGTTTTTGCATCAATTGATTTAAAAAGAGTTCCTGAACTATCTCCAAAAACAGAGTTTATGCCGAGGCCTTTTTCTTGCGGCATAAAATTTGACATTTTCATCAAAACCATTTTGGCGATTTCGCATCCAGTAACATAGTTTGCAAGACCAAAAAAAGACAGACATTCATTCAGTTTAGTCTATTATGCTATAGTATCGATCCACAGGTAAGGCTCAAACCCCATGCTTGAGGTTGAAGCAAGCCAAATTGGCCTCATCTCCTAGGGTGAACATTTTACTTACATGACTCAATCTGGGCCAATCCAGGTCCCAAATAAATCTACCTGAAATCAAACGTATGCTCTTTCCTGCAATCTCTCAGTTTCATTTGACTTTTTAATCACAATTCTCCCATTTCTTTTTATTATTTTTTTTCAGTGTTCATCATGCAAGTTGGATAATAAGACTATGTTGCGTTCATATCAAATATGTTTACTTTTTAATTTTTTCTGGGGATGGTGGGGTAATTGGCATTTGTTATAGAAAAAGTGTGGTGTGTGTTTTTAACTATTTTACATTTTTTACTTTCTTTTTTTTAATCTTTTTAATTTTTATTTTACTTGCCCCACTATGGGAATAGACTGAGGCTTGATTTCCTGCAATGAATGACAGTCAGCATGCCTCTAGACTGTCATGGCCACCATCAGCACCCTGGAATTGCACAGTGGGCTACTAATGGTGACAGAGGGACGCACTTCATTCTGTCAAACGCCTTTAGATGCATAGTCACTATTGATACAGCATCTAAAGGGCTAAAACAGTAGAGACTCGGAAGTAATGATCCTGGTCATCCGACAATAGAACATGGATCCAACGCACTGTACAACTTAAAGCTTGTCTAACCAATCCCCAGGCATATCATTCGAAGCTTAGTTTAAGGAGCACTCACAAATTGCCATGTGTTGAACGGAAAACAGCCTAGTTGTCCGCCGGCACGCCTTGAAGGGACGACGGCCTGACCTTGGGGTGTATCATCGACGGTTGCGCTGCCCACTTAGGGGGAGACCTCACAATGGTCTGCCAAGATAATGTTCCACTGTTAACCCTTGCCCACACTGGAACAGGGGAAACTAATCAATGCTGCCACCTGTTCTCTCGTTTTAGTTATAAGCCAACACCGGTACAGTTAGCGCCAGACTTATAGCAGGGTCAGGTACCAACCCTTGGGGTTAGCTATATTCTATAGACCGAGTATTAGGCGTGTGAGGCGATTGATCAGGACAGACTAACTCACATTTAAGTTTATAGATTTCAATTAGCCTTGGAGGGCACTCTAGATCAGATAATATATACAAGATGGATAATTAATATACAGGTAAGAGAGAGGTGCAACATGCAATTATGGATAATTTACAGACAAAATGGCAGTTAAACATAAGTCAAGTTATACCGTTGTTGTTGGTGCACGGCCGCCAGACGGGGGGTCTACGATGTGGCATGGATGCTGCGTGATGATGTTACTGGACCTGCTCTCAGGTACCCCACTCCATGGATCCCTATCCCCTGGACAGTAGCCAAGCCCATCGGTAATCGTGGTGGTTGGGTGGGGTTTGTTCGCACTTCGCTCGCTCCATCCCCCCCCCCCATACCTCCGCACGCAGGGGCCAGGCATTGGTCGGGTTAGGGGGGGGTTCACTCCATAGTAGAGGGGACCCTCGCAAGGTTGTCCCCTAAAACACCTCTTTAGTACGGTCTATTGAATGCTCACTCAGGTCAGCAGGTTCTGATACAAAAACCAAAAATGGACTATAAACTCGGCGGGCATTGGCACAGAAAAACCGAGCCTGGTGGTACCATCAGAACAGTCTGGGCCCTACCGACGCTCATGGATCATCAAACCCTGCTTATCTTATGGACCCTCGTAGGCCTGGTTCCTGGATATCTCAGTCCCCATGCCGTCCTGGAAAACCAGGGCGTGGGGAAAGGAGGAAGGGGGAAATGCGTGCCTGTGCCGTGCGGGGAGCTCTCATATTTTGAGATCAGGAACTCGCAATGCACAGTTATAGCTCGGTCGCCTATAAACTATATGACAAATTAACGGTGACTGACGACCACCCGACTGGTTTGATTGGATTTGAAGTCTTTGAAGCTGATTCTGAATGGGGGATGCAATAAAGTGAATTCTTACCTCACCTCACCTCCCCCCTTTTGGGACGGCGCCGCTACGGGGCAGCACCGCCACCGTGCTCACCCGGCGCCCAACTGACCCTCCCCTTGTCGGGGAAACCCATCGGCCGTTGCCGTGGTCTCGGACACTTCCCAGGTGCGCGGAATGAACGATTTTGTATGCGGAACGACAGGCTCCAGCGTAGCAACCTTCATTGTTCCGGAGACCCGTGTGTATGCCAGCTCAGATGAGGTTGTCTCTGTCTCCACAAATGAAAGCCGCCCGTTATTATAGATAGGGCTGCAGCCGCTGCAGGGCCCAAACTATCGCCAGGCCCTCCTTTTTCCCATGGTGGAATAGGCCACTTCCATCTAGAAGAGCTTCATGGCTCAGGTAACTTCGGGATGTTCCGTCCCCGTTGTGTCCACCTGGGTCTGAGCAATTCACCTGAAGGCCAAAGTTCACTGGCGTCGGTTTTGTACTATAACTGCCGGGTTGAAGTCTGGAGTCTTGTAGTACTGGGGAGCGGGGACAAGGCGGCCTTGAGGGCTTGGAAAGGCCGTTCTCGCAGTCGTTCTGTCCAATCGTCTGCGGAAGGGAAAACCTCTTACTGGTGTGGTATGTCAGTGGCTTTGCCAGGCTTTTTTACTATAGTGTGGAACAAAAACTCCTATAGTACCCGTGGTGCCCAAGACAGGGAACATCACCATGCTTCTTGGTCCTGGGTGTGGGCCAGGATGCGATGGCATCCACTTATTAAGGGCTCTGGGCTTCCAGGCCCCCCACCTACCCAGTGCCCCAGGTAGTGGACCTCACTCTGCCAGCTGGCACTTTTCCGGACTTGTGGTCCAAGCCTGCCTGGCGGATACATCCAAGCCAACTTGCGTCAGGTGCTGGAGGTGGTCCCTCCCAGGTGGGACTGAAAAACGGCTATGTCATCCAGGTACGCAGCCGCGTACCCTTCAAGTCCCTTAAGCAGCGTGTTGACATCCGCTGAAAAGTGGCAGGGGCATTTTCCATCGCCGAACGGCATGACAGTGGGACTCGTACAGGCCCACGAATGGGGTGATAAAGGAGAGCGTTCCTTGCCTTCCGGGTCAGGGGGAATTCTGCCAATATACCCGGCGTGAATCCATGATGGTCATGGTACTTGGCCAAGGCCCAACTGATCGAGCAGGTCTATCAGATGCGTGGCATTGAGTACTCATCAGTGACAGTGGACAGCGTTGAGCCACCTGTAGTCCACGCTGAACCGGGTGGTCCGATATTCTTGGGCCGAGGAATACAGGCGGGGCCCAGGCACTGTTGGATGCCTAGGGGATGACCCCTGATTCAGCATCTCGTCAATCCTCATACACGAATGTGCTGCTGCATCTTCGGGGGAGATCCGATATGCTGAACGCCGGATTGGGGGCGTGATCCCGGTGGCCACGTGATGGACGGCTGACTGTCTCTGTCCTTCAGGAACTGATATGTGAACAATGCCCAGAAGGGGTAGAAGGAAGGTTAGCCAACAGATGGGACCGTTGGTCCTCCAGGAGCTGTCCACAAATCTCCACGTCCTCTCATGGACCCACCCTGCCCTGACCGGGGCAAGCATGTCCAGAGGTTCTCCGTTCTCACTCTTCTCGGGCCCCTGGTTGACACGGGAAGGGCTCACTACCTCCGCTCATGATGGGGCCTTCTCATGTTCTCGTGGAAGGCTGTCCGCCTTCCCCCGGTCCCGTGGTCCAGGAGTGACTAGGTCGTGACTGCGTTGAGTTGCTGCGTGCTAGTACATATGGCCTTCCCAGGCTTACATGAAGCTTGTCCTGGTGGTACGGGACCAGGAGCCCACACTTTCTGACCCAACCCTGGTAGGTCTCTTCACAAGCGTTCCTGGTCGTACCACTGCTTCTGGCGGCTGGGCCCTTTTGCATATTCTCGTGCATAGCTGCGTCAAAGGCTGCATTTTGTCACGGAAGCGCACGACATCATACTCAATGACCGACCACCTCCGGGGTTGCTAAGTCTCCTTCCCAGGCCTTCCTTCACAGAGCCTGGGGTGCCCCGCACCGTCAGCCATAACAGCGAGCTCGAAGGCGACGCAGAAAACCCGTTGAGGTTTGTGGAACTTACCGTTATGCGAATAGCAAGTGTGGGAGGTACCACTCCCAGTCGCGCCCGTGGGTGTCGACCAACATCTTAAGCATCTGCTTCAGGGTGCCCATTGAAACCGTTCACACAGGCCATTAGTCTGTGGGTTTGTTAGGGCTGGCCACCAGATGTTGAACATGTATCAACTTAAACATGGACTCCATTAACTGCAGACATGGAAACTGGTGTCCCCCTGTCAGTGAGCATTTCCGGGAAAAGCCCACTCGAGGAGAAAAAATCTCTAGTAGGGCGGTGGCCACCTTGTCGGCCCAACCGAATGGACGACAAGGCTTCGCTTCCGGGTACCGCAGAAGTGCCGTAGTCTACTACACGTTCAGTATGAAGCGTTTCCCGGAGCTTGCTAGGATATGGACAGCGTCCAATTAAAATCCACAGCCACCCTCCTGAAGGCTCGTCTGATGACTAGGCAGAGCCGGTACCTGTGGGGCTTTGGGCCTCGGCCCCGCCTTCCACCCACCCTCTGACAGGTGTCACACACGGCGTAGTAGGTGCCACATCAGTCCCCATGTCAATTGGCCAGTAGAAAATGCTGGGCCAAGCCTTTCCTTGGTCTTGGCCGATCCTAGGTGTCGGCCCCATCGGAATCTAATGCGCAACCCGCAACAACTCAAGCCCTCTGAACGTAACTAATAGCGGTACCCACCAACCCGATGGTCCCTGGGCCACGCCTCCGGTGAACACCGGTCCGGACGCTCACGTTCTGGTACAGCCGCTTGGTCCCAGGACCCAACCACCGCGCTGTGTCTTGGAGTCCAAGTGTGGCTGTGCTGAACCCTGCTACTGAGAGCTTTCAGGCTGTCCGTCGGCCGCTAACGCTGCCTGCTGGAAACTCTCGACTAGACGTGGCCCAGAATGGACGAGACTCGCCACGTCATCTGTCGGTTCCACCGGGACCTATATCCTGGACAGCTCACCTACCCTGGCACTTTACCTGGTCGATGGCGAGCGATACCGTGGGCCCCTGAGGGTCCTCCTGGCTCCTGGCCCCTCCCCACTGCGAGTGACACCGGCCACGGATCCGCCGCAACCGCTGGTGGGGCTCCCTCCCCCTCGGCGTCTATATAGGCGCCAGTCTGCTTGGCCTAACCTGGCTCCGACATCCTGGTTTGAGGGGAGACCCTGCTCTGTGGCCTTCTGGAAGCCCTCTCCTCACCTGCATGCTACCCCACCACAGCTGTCTGCCCCCTGTCTGCACTGGTGTGGGGGCAGACCCTGCCCTGTGCCTTTCCTGGGAGCCTGCCTCACCTGCATGCTCCCACCACCACAGCGGTCTGCCCCCTGTTTGTTCCCTCTGATGCCACACCAGAGGCCAAAAATTCCCTGCAGGCTTGCTGGACACACACTGCGGCCCTATTCGCAACTGCTGACATTATCTCCTCCTCCAACAGGATGGGAGAGGGACACACCATGTCACCCACCCCATACTCCCTTTCATATGCATATTAATTAAAATTGTTTTGACAACATAATTAACATGGTTGGATGACACATCACATTTAGAGGGGCAGACCTTGGAGCTTCGGGGGCCTCAAAACGGTCGCTAACCAGCCGCCCCCACCAAGTCTGTCCCTAACAAAAATACTAGCCGGAATGTTCGGCGACACTCCAACCTCTCCGCATTACCTGCCCAGCACCCAATCCGAATAAACCTTGGCGACTGGCAGCACCAGCACAACGCCTCCAATTCCAGAGACAGCGCAAGTCTTCCCGGGTAACATCTCCTGTGGGGACACCAGCTCAGGACCGCACCACAGTAATCCCTTCCGCGGCCGGGTGGTCCATAAGAGTCCCATGGCAACAGACCAAGCCCTACGGTGGACATGGTTGGTAGTTATCAAGGGGCCTTCCACCACCCCCACACACCACACAAATACATTGGGGGGGAACTGAAAAAAAGGGGGACTGGTACGGGCCCTTCTGGCGCTGGGGGACTTGCACGGCCTTAAAATGTCCCTAGGGCTGTTTGCAAAGGTGAAAGATGTCATGGTTCCCCCACAGACGTGGAAGCATGGGCTGGGGGCCCCCTCGGGCTTAGGGGTAGGGATAAGTGGTCTGCTGGCATCTTACCCATCTCCAGCTGGTGTGCTTCTGGCCTCCGGTGGCCCCGATTGTTGGCATACTCATCCCGCAAGGCTTGCTGTGGCGGTGGCCCCATGCGGTTTTTGGGTCACGAAGGTTGCTGCTGGTGGTCCTCTGGGCAGTTCCACAAAAACTGCTCGTTTCCGTGGCGATGAGTCCTTCAGCTTGCTGGACGGTGGTGATCTTTCAGCCCCGAGGTCCACTGGTCGAGCTGCTCTCTGGAAGGCCAGCCATGTGGTCGGCCGGGGACCCAGCTGTCGGTAGGACCCCAATGCAAACTCCCCGGGAGCTTCTGTCCTGTACATCTCAGGGTGAGATTATTGTACTTGGCCGGCATCAGATGCCTGCTTGATTCCATCGTTGGTCAGGGTGGTCTCGCTGGGCAGGTCCCCGAAGATCTCCACGAGCTTACATCTGAGACGAGGACGTCAGAAACGAACCCACTGGTCCTCAGGGCACATGGTGCTGGCGGCAAATTTTTTTCAAATGCCTGCAGGAAGGTGTCAGGTCTCCACCTTTATCAGCATGGGAAAGTCTCCGCACCTAACTTTGGGACCTGGGGTATGAGGAGGCTCTTCACTGGCAGGGGTGGTACTTGGCCCTTGTCCAGGTGTAGCCCTGTAATTGGTGGTCACCGGTCCAGCTGACATTCTTCGGCCCGTTCCCGGACTTCTGCAGCTGCGCCTCTACTCTGCTCGCGACGTTCCTGCAGCTGCTAGGAGGGCCTTGTAGGGGTCGAGGTTCTCCAGTTATTTTTTTCCCAAGCTTTTTAGCCAGGGCTGCTTGCAGCGAGAAATGCCGATTGTGAGCTGCCCACTGCGCCACTGTCACATGCGGACTGGCTCCTTGAGGAGGCCCGAGATGGACTCCCCTTCGCCTTCATAGCCATTAGCCCTGGTTGGGCCGAGATCTCCTGGCTCACTTCACCGACATGTTACCGAGGGCCTAAATGCTTCTGCCTTGCATAGACCACGCCATCCTTGCAACCATTGGTCACTTGACACAAAAACTGCCACACCCGAATGACACCCCATAACCATGTATCTGCACTATGACTGGTCTAGTGCTGAGTTAATCTTTAGACCCCAGCAGCAAAACCACACTGTGGTAGTTCATAGTGTTTTGGGAGTACGAATCCGCACTCACACACCACTATTGTCTTGATCCTACCGCTGCCAACAATTGTGACAGGACAAACACGCCTAGTCAGACGGCCACCCCAGCTTGAGGGCACGACGGGCCTGACTTGCGGGTCTTATCTCGACGGTACCGATGCCCACAGGGGGGAGCTCAAGGTCACGCGAGATACTGTTCCACTGTTAACCCTTGCCACACACTGGCTCAGCGGAGACATCATACAATGCTGCCAACAAGTTTCTCTGTTTGTTATAAGGCACGGTCCAGTTATCCGACTTATAGCCCAGGGTCCAGGGAACCAAACCCTTGGGTACCTACTATTCGATTAAGACACGAGAATTAGGCGTGTCCAGTGAGCGCCGTTGATTCAAGACAGAATATACTCACAATTAAAGTTTATAGATTTAATTCGCCTTGGGAGGGCACACTAGACAGATAATATATACAAGATGGATAATAATATATAGGTAAGAGAGAAGTGCAAATTACAATTATGGATTACAGACAAGAAGGCAGTTAAAATAAGTCAAATGATTACCGTTGTTGCTTGGTGCCCAGGCTCGCACCGGGGGCAGATTGTGGCCTCGGCTGCTGCGTGATGATGTTACTGGACTGCACTCAGGTACCCCCCTCCTGCATCAAACAGGAAGAGCCGAAGCCTGGCTCGGCTTATTTCTGCGAGGGGGCAGCCCACTTGGAAGCCCCTACACACCACTGGGACGGTCTCATGAACATCCTCCCATCAGGTCATGCAGGTTTCTGATTCAAATACCAAAAGTGGACTATATATCAGGCACGGGCAATTGGCACTGAACCGAGAGCGGTAGGTACCTTAAGAACTGTTGGGCCTACCGACGCCCTGGATATCAAAACCTGCTTATCTTATGGAACCTGTAGGCCCGGTTCTGGATATCCTCTTGTCTCACATGCGTCACTGGAAACCGGAAATGGGCCTGGTTGCGTGCGAGGGTGCTCCCATATTTTTGAGATATGAACTCGCCATGCACCAGTTATGAGCTGGGAGCCTTTAAATCAATATGAAATATCGGAGGGACAACCCGGGACTGGGTTTGATTGATTGAAGTCTTTGAAAGCTTCGGGACTAGCAATTTGTTCAGTTCTTATTAGGTTACCATGAGGCTCATTCATGTGGTTGACGCCCCATGCTGCGGCGAATTCCTACAGAGGAATTGGGGAAGAGAGCTGTGATGCCATTAACATGTAAATTGAGCTTCGTCTGTGGTTGGGGGAAGCTGTGTTCTGACTAGATTCAGAATGGGGGATGCAATAAAGTGAATTCTTCCTCACACCATGCTGTACGTTTTATGAAATTTTGTTGGAACGCATTCTCACCATAATGTACCATTATGTCAAATGTCAGGAAAGGGTTAAGGAGTAATTTCAGGATTTACTCTTCTTTTTACTCAGAAATCCTGCTCTTAATAATATTGACCTATATATCACAGGGCTCAGCTTTTCTTCGTCTATCACATACTGCTCAGATAGGATAGCATAAACCAGCTGTCTTGTTACCTTTTAGCTAAATTTAAAACTGTTATAATAAATCTGAAAAGATATTATTTTTATCTCAAGTCACATTTTAGACTGTGCAATATCACATGCAACTATTCTTTATATTTCCCCAGATTTTAAGTTAATGCATAGTTCATTGCTTATACTTAGTAATATATGCTATCAGTAAAATAATTTATTTCTACTTTTGGTATTGCAAAATAGGCCAAAACAGAGATCTGATCAGTATACAAAGCCTCACTGAAAAAATATATAGCAGACACAACAGGAACAAACTGCTGAGAGAGATTTCAACAGAATGTGTCACACAACAAGGGAAAGCAAGGTCATTTAGTAATACCACTGAATGAAAAATGGAGACCTCAGGTTTAATAAGGAGTGGCAGGATTGGACCAGCATATATCTTCCAAACCAATAATTATGAGAAACTATTCTGTAAGATCAAGCTAAATCAAAGCTTTTAATGCTCTCTAACTCCTGTCAAAAGGAAGAGATTTAATGCTTAAAAGTAGGAATTTTGCAGACTTTACTGCCAGGAAAAGATGATTTGTCTCTTGATAAATGACTATTGGTCTTTTTACTTGAAATAAATACACTTACACATAAATAAATGCCAGAGAAGGGAAAGATAATTTATATTACTCACTTGTGTCTGTCACCAGATTGGTTCAAATGCAATAATGCTATTAAAAATGCCTTCCAGAGTCAGATAAAATGCAACAACGGACATGTGAATGCAGTTCATTAAATGTGAATGATATGAGGATCAGTAGTTGTTAGACTGTAACATAAAGAACTCCTTTTTTTATATCTGAAGTTCTTTTTTCACCCCTACCAGTTTCAGCTACAATTATTTAAAGAATGAAAAATGATGGATAAAAAGATTTTAAAGAAAAAGAGAGAAAGACTAAGGGAGACATGTATGAAAACTGTCTAGGTCGAAGAGAGAGTTGTTTTCTACATTGTATAATTACCATTACAATGACACAATGTTAGACTTATTGTAACAGAATAAACAGTAACAAATTAATATTTGTGTTTACTTCAACCACTTAATATGTACCTATATTTTCATAAGAGTTGTTTCACACACAGAGTTATCTTGAAAATTTGCTACCACAGCTTTGATGCAGTTTTTTGAGCCAAAGCCAGAAGTGTATTCAAGAAGGAAATTTCCCTCCTTTGCTATAGTGTTATATTTTCGGTTGATTTAGTTGCAGTGGCAAAAAAAAAAATTAGAAAGAAATTTACCCAAATCCCAAGTTTGGTTTCAGTTTTTTTATGCATTTTAATGCATGAATTTAAGATTCCACAACATTTCTGGTTGGATGTCTGACACACCTCATTTCTGGCTATTCTTAATCTCATTTTATTTTAGAGGGCTTGTCTCCCTACAATGATTGCTTTTTATGTTAAAGATCTTGCAAAAGCAAGTCACTTCGTGATGTGTGTCAATTAACAGTGTGCTAGCTATTCCTAGATATCCCCTCTTGTATGGGCTGCATCATCTCCTCAGGTCGTTTATTGGTACAAGACCCATGTTCAATCTCCCTATATAGGCTGCCACCGATGTGGCATGGTCGCTATAGCTACAGACAAGGTGTCCTCAGCAGCTCTTCACTATAGGTCAGTAGGAGCCAGTAAAGCCAGTAAACACACCCCTGGATTCAAAAATTAATTAAAGGGAGAAAACAGGACTCAGGTAAGGTTAATCAATGTAGCGAGACAACCCCTTTAACTGAAAGTGACATTGGACCGAAAGTGTTGGTAAACTGGACTGTAAATATCACAGAACCGTAAATTCATGTATAAAATAAGAAAAACCCTAACCACATTGTAAGAATTATAGTTATTTTTCAGATTAGAATTAGTATAAAAAATGGGGTTTTAAATGTCCAAAACCCAAATTTTTTCACAAATTTGGGTGGACCATTGTCGAACCTATTTGAGCAATAATAGTCAGCTATGCCCTTATTACTGTATTTGACTTTGCCTTGCTCTTTTCAAAAATCTGAACAGAACTATGGAAAGGCCTATATATAGCTCATGAATGTGAATAAAGCAGAAGGAAAACAGCACTCAGCCAATTGTGTCTATCCCTTGGTTTTAAATAATACCTAAATAACTGTAGATTTAAGACACATGTCCAGCCTAGATTCTCACTAACACTACATTTTTGAACATGTTTATCCACCAGTGCATTTTTACATTAGTTGTCAAGTGTTTCACTGACCTTAAAAAATAAATAAAATAAATAATAAAATAAAAAAATATTTAATAATTTGACTAGAAAACAATGTTTACAATTTTGCGTGAATCTACCCTGAAAGATGTTTCACCTCAAGATAAAGCTGTCCTGAAAAGAAAACACCATTGAAGTTGGTCACCGCAGGCCTCCCTTGTTAAACTAAGACCACATTCGAATAGTGGCCATGAATAGTTTACTCGAAATTATTGTGTAATATGCATCTAAATTCAACAATTTCATGCTCCTTTTATACACAATGTAAAATCTTCGCAGTAGATTTCACCGTTTTCTTTGATACAGATTAACCTTATTTAATGGGGTTAATCTGCTTTTTGGTTGTACAATTCTATTTCGGAAAAGTGACATCTCCTAAACATGGATTTTAAAGCCATTTCAGGAAATATTGCCTCATCTGCACTGACATATAGATTTTCCATCTCAATTAATGAGCTAAGGATTATAATCTGAATTGGACATGGAATCTAAAGTGGATTCTGAGTGGAATTTGCCTAAAATACTGCATATAAATATGTCATGTGAACATATCCTATACTGGCAGTCACACCTTTCCACTGCAAGAACAATCTTGGGAAAATGAAGTAAACCTAAGAGTATATTTATGTGGAGAAGATTTAATAGAATGATGCTAAACAGAAGTTTCTGCTTTTCTAAGAAAAAGAAGAGCTGTGATATAGCGGTTAAGATTCTATAATTATTAGCTGCACAGACAGTGTTAGACTAAGGTTCTTGGGGACCACCGATGAAGTGGATTCTTTTGGCTCACCACTGGAGTTAATTCTTAGGGCCCAACCTACAGCTATTGTAAATGACTGTACGTACTGCACATGACTCTTGCACTCTAGCTACTGCGTTCTGCTCTTCTTCCCCCGCTTTTCTTACAGAAAAGCAGGCCATGGACCCATCATGCTCAGGGGTCCACCTGGGGATTTCCTTGCTACTCTGTGGGCCAGTCCAAGCTTTTGTAGAGATCTAAAACGCCCCAATCTCACTGTGCTGGTCTCTGCTATCTGTCAAAGCTGTATATAGAATATTCAGTGTATTTCTATGAGACACAACTTCACACTACTTGCTTGAAAGAGCTGTCAGTTACAAATATTTCATAGCTTTATGATACACAGGAGATTCTGCAATGTGAGTTTGGGGACATAAGTTCTACAATATGTCACTGATCAATCTAAATTACATGCTTCCCTTAGAAAGGGCTCAGACCAAGAGCTGTGTGGTAAGTTCATTCTTACTCTGTTTCTGCAAAGCCAAAATCATGATGGAAAATTACCTGCATCCCTAGTATAGCACTGTTTTTTCAACTGTATGTCCCCAGGACATGCATGCAGTTATAAGAAATGACCACTTACTCTAAAGGTGTCAATAAAAATAAAAATAATTAATCAGGAATGGTTATTACAGTATCAAGCTATAATCATTTTGTAGACTATCATCTTGACTATCTCATACATAAATTTGACTTGCAACTATTTAGCAAATTCTTGTATCTGCATTGTTACTGTTTTCCCTAATAATTGGAAGTTCAAGTTTTATTAGTTTGTTAGTATTTTGTAAATCCACCTTTGGCTTTCAAGACTGCTTGAATCCTTCTGGGCATGTTTTTGATCACATTCAAGCACATCTAGACCAAAATCTGATCCCAGGTATTTACTAAGTGTCCCAAATGTTGGTGCATCCTGGTGGACTCACTTGTGTACGAAAACAGCTTTTGTTTAAATTGTACCTACATGTTTATGATTGGGTTGAGGTCTGAGGACTGTTAGGGTCAATCCAGGAACTTTAATTCATGGTCATTGAACCATTCCTTCTCCAACCTTATTGTATGCATCAGATTATTGTTCTCCTGGAACACTATGTTGTCCTTTTAATGCCCATAGTACTCGAGTGTACGAAGTAACTCATAGTAACCCACATATAACTCAGCATTGAGACGACCATCAATACTGGTCAAGTATCCAATGCCTTTGGCTGTGAAACAATCCCATGTTATCAGGCTTCCTCCCCTGAACTTGCTAGTTCCTTCAAATTCTCGATCCATTAGCCCCCCCTTTTGCTTGAATCTTACAGACCCATTTGCACCCATCAAAGTCCAGTCTATTGACTTTCATCTTATCACTTCAAATGACACATTTCTTAACGTCTACTATCCACTTTTCATACTTTTTTGTAAACTCGAGCCAACACTTCCTATGACGATGTTGAAGTCGAGGCTTCTTCACCTATTTTTGGGTCAAAAGTAGATTTCTGTCATGCATGGATGTCTGTGATCTCACTATTACGAAGTATACGAGCCACCTCCACTGCTGTGTTTGTTGCACCAGAACTGATAGATTTTGTGATGAGTCAACTTGTTGACTCTGATATTTTGCCTGAATGTCCACCTCTTGGTTTTAGAATGGATAGACTTCATTTCATATACTTCCAGCTGTCATGGCACTCCTTTAATGAAGTTTGGCAATTTTCTTGGCCAAGAGATTGACCATTGTCAATGATGGGGTTTCTCTTTTCTTGGGAAATATTCATGGTTGCTCCCCGAACCTGTGACCTTTTGCTTGGAAATCAACCTAAAAACACATAGAGCTTTTAGGGAATGTGAGAGCAGGTTGTAATTTGTAGTATACAAGAAAAAAAAGATTGTTCCACTACTGGGAGCAAAACAGTGACAATGCAGTTACATTACAAGAATCTGCATAACTAAACATATGCTAAATAGTTGCAAGTCAAACTCAAAAGTATAAAACATTGTTAACCTTTTACTTGACACTGTATGTCTAGATTTTCCATTTTACACAAAGTGAAACTATTGCATGTATTTTGCTATTTTTTAAATGCAGAATTTTAACATGATTTTCAGAAAACTGTGGAAAAATCTACAATAATTACAAGATAGATGGAGACAGATTCTTAGGCCTCGTTCACACGGCTTATTTCTCCACAGATTGGCGCCGTACTCCGCGCCGGATTTTCGCTGCAGTACGGCGCCAATCCGTCGGAGTAATTACAGTAATCCACTGCTCTCATAGAGAACAGTGGATTCCGTCGCTCCTCCCCGCTCGGCGAATCCGCCGTGGGGGGAGAAAGTGACATGCACATTATTTACAGCGTGTATGCGCCGTAAACAATGCATTGTCTATGGGGCGAGGAGCGGCGCCCCCGCCGCGCTCTGGCCCCGCCTCCGTCCCGCCCCTTATTCACGCCGGATTTGTGAGCGCAATCCGGCTCACAAATACGTCGGGAATAAGCCGTGTTCACACGGCCTTACAGCGAATATTTAACACAAACCCTCTGTACCGATGGTGCCATGGGTCAAGGATCACTGATCTAGAGTAAGGGCCCATCTACACAGCAAGGATTTATAGTCAGTTTTTATGACTTATTTTGGATTTGGAATTCGTTTGAAAACCAACTGTTAGAGGGGTTGTGTGAGTAACCAAAAAAATAAGAACATATAGTACAGTAATACTAAAGATAAGCGGTAACTATCTATCACAAAACAGTGTGTGAACTACTTACAAACACTGTTTGTATCATTGCATTAGAGAAGGTGAACATCTCTCCTTATGGAGAGCACCAGTTAAGGTGTGTAGTGTTTTGATTGCCTTTAAGCCCACTACTAAGCATCTGCATATCACAAGGCATTATGGGAAAGGAGCTGGAAAAACTCACTGCGCCCTCTATAGGTTGTAACAAATCCTCAATTTACTTCTGATTCAAATGAATCTTTGAGCAGTAAAAAAGATAAGGGTAACCCTATTGCTCATCTACAAACGGTTTGTTTGTGACTCTTAACAACGATCTGCTTTGTAGCAAATTTAGTTAGAGAAGGTGAACATCTCTCCTTATGGAGAGCACCAGTTAAGGTGTGTAGTGTTTTGATTGCCTTTTAGCCCACTACTAAGCATCTGCATATCACAAGGAATTATGGGAAAGGAGCTAGAAAGCTCACTGCGCCCTCTATAGGTTGTAACAAATCCTCAATTTACTTCTGATTCACTGAATCTTTGAGAAGCAAAAAGGAATAATTGTCAAGCCAATATTGCTCATCTACATACGCCGTTTCAGGGTTTTGCCCCTCATCAGTGTAGAGCAGAGCGATATTGGCTTGACTGGTGGGAGGCAATGAGTGGCTGAGAGAAGGGGAACATCTCTCCTTATGGAGAGCACCAGTTAAGGTGTGTAGTGTTTTGATTGCCTTTTGCCCACTACTAAGCATCTGCATATCACAAGGAATTATGGGAAAGGAGCTGGAAAGCTCACTGCGCTCTCTATAGGTTGTAACAAATCCTCAATTTACTTCTGATTCACTGAATCTTTGAGAAGCAAAAAGGAATAATTGTCAAGCCAATATTGCTCATCTACATACGCCGTTTCGGGGTTTTGCCCCTCATCAGTGTAGAGCAGAGCGATATTGGCTTGACTGGTGGGAGGCAATGAGTGGCTGAGAGAAGGGGAACATCTCTCCTTATGGAGAGCACCAGTTAAGGTGTGTAGTGTTTTGATTGCCTTTTAGCCCACTACTAAGCATCTGCATATCAAAAGGCATTATGGGAAAGGAGCTGGAAAGCTCACTGCATTATACAGGCAGAGCTATAGTTGTTAGGCAAGCCATTTGAAAATTACATTTCCCACAAAAGCCTCATTTCTGACAGCTGAGCTATAGATTGTATATACAATATCCACACCAAATTTAAATATATCTATATTGTGAGCTTGTAGCGGCTCTGGGACCTTGGCACACGTTTTCCTTCAGGCAGAGACAGATCTTCGGGTGTAAAATAGAGGGCCTCTGTATTTTTATTAGGCAGTAAACACAAAGCCAGTGCACGGCATGCACAAATACAAAAAAATAAAAAAAAAAAAAAAAACCTGCTCGTCTGAGCTCTTATTCACAAAGCAACACTTACTAACACTTTGTAAGTATCCCTGCTGTTTCTCCAGCATGTCTCCTCCCAAGACTTGAAGGTAGTCTGGGGGTTGTAGCCACCTCTAGTCAGCTTACCTGCTGACTTATATATCCCAGGCAAATCCTGGAGTGGAACATGGAGAGTAAGCACCCTCCCTGCTCTTTGCTTACTCCCAATGAAAGGCTGACCCGGGAATGGCTGGAAGCCATGCTAACACATTAAACATGTGTCGACAGTCTATACTGTCGACACATATCTAATTTTGGCCTTTCATTCCCCCAAGGCTCCTTACCTTTGGGCATTTGCAGGCCCGGACTGGCCATAGGGCAAACCGGGCATTTGCCCGGCGGGCCGTCGGGGTCCGGGCCACAGGGCCGGCTCGGATCGCCCGCCGAGGGGACCAGTGTTCCCCCCGGCGGACCCCGAGTCCCGGCGCCGGTCAGTGGCCGCAATGGTCGCATCAGCGACCGGACCCCTGTGGCAGGGGACCGACAGGCCCCCCCTCCCCACACGGCTGCACGGCCGGGTCAGCCATGCAGCATTCACGGCCGCCGCCTGCACCGCGCGGTGCAGGCAGCAGCCGAGGCTGAACAGCAGGGATCTACTGATCCCGTCTGTTCAGCTCCCAGCAGGCCGCGGGACAGGCGCGCGATGTGATGACGTCATTGCGCGCCCGCTCCACGTCCCACACACTGCTGCCAGCGGCCTCCGGGGAAGAAGACAGAAGAGGAAGGAGAGACATCAGGTAAGTATAGTTTTTACTTATTTTTTTAAAAACTACTGCCCTGTCTACCTGTCCTGCCTAGCTATATACCAGCCCTGGCTACCTGCCCTGCCTAGCTATATACCAGCCCTGGCTACCTGCCCTGCCTAGCTATATACCAGCCCTGGCTACCTGCCCTGCCTAGCTATATACCAGCCCTGGCTACCTGTCCTGCCTAGCTATATACCAGCCCTGGCTACCTGTCCTGCCTAGCTATATACCAGCCCTGGCTACCTGTATACCTGCCCTGCCTAGCTATATACCAGCCCTGGCTACCTGTCCTGCCTAGCTATAACCCCCTGCTACCTTTCTGCCAGCATATACCGCCCTGGCTACCTGTATACCTGCACTGCCTAGCTATATACCAGCCCTGGCTTCCTGTATACCTGCCCTGCCTAGCTATATACCAGCCTTGTCTACCTGTATACCTGCCCTGCCAAGCTATATACCATCCCTGGCTACCTGTATACCTGCCCTGCCTAGCTATATTGCAGCCCTGGCTACATGTATACCTGCCCTGCCTAGCTATATACCAGCCCTGTCTACCTGTATACCTGCCCTGCCTAGCTATATATCAGCCCTGGCTACCTGTATACCTGCTCTGCCTAGCTATATACCAGCCCTGTCTACCTGCCCTGTCTACCTGTATACCAGCCCTGTCTACCTGTATACCAGCCCTGTCTACCTGTATACCTGCCCTGTCTAGCTATATACCTGCCCTGTCTACCTGTATACCTGCCCTGTCTAGCTATATACCAGCCCTGCCTACCTGTATACCTGCCCTGTCTGTCTGTATACCTACCCTGTCTAGCTATATACCAGCCCTGTCTAGCTATATACCTACCCTGTCTACCTGTATACCTGCCCTGTCTAGCTATATACTGCCCTGTCTAGCTATATACCTGCCCTGTCTACCTGTATACCTAGCCCGTCTAGCTATATACCAGCCCTGTCTATTGTATACCTGCCCTGTCTACCTGTATACCTGCCCTGTCTAGCTATATACTGCCCTGTCTAGCTATATACCTGCCCTGTCTAGCTGTATACCTGCCCTGTCTGCCTATATGTCTGCCCTGTCTGCCTATATGCCTGCCCTGTCTACCTATAAGTGGCCCTGTCTATATACTGGCCCTGCCTGGCTACATACTAGCCCTGCCTGGCTACATACTAGCCCTGCCTGGCTACATACTGGCCCTGCCTGCCTACATACTGGCCCTGCCTGCCTACATACTGGCCCTGACTGCCTACATACTGGTCCTGACTGCCTACATACTGGCCCTAGCTGGCTAATTACTGCCCCTGGCCCTAGCTGGCTAATTACTTCCCCTGGCCCTACCTGGATAATTACTGGCCCTACCTGGCTAATTACTGGCTCTACCTGGCTAGTTACTGGGGGCAGCCCTAGCTACCTGGCTGATTACTGGGGGCAGCCCTAGCTACATGGCTGATTACTGGGGGCAACCCTAGCTACCTGGCTAGTTACTGGGGGCAGCCCTAGCTACCTGGCTAGTTACTGGGGGCAGCCCTAGCTACCTGGCTAGTTACTGGGGGCAGCCCTAGCTACCTGGCTAGTTACTGGGGGGCTAATTACAGTGGTAGGCCCTGTCTACCTACCAAATTAATGGAGGAAGGCCCTGTTTACCTACCTAATGGGGGTCTACCTATTTACATGCCACTTATCTGACATTTTTTAATTTCTAATTTTTCGGGTCTAACATAGCTGTTTGGGGAATTGATAGGAAAGTGCTGGAAAAGAGAGGAGTCTAAGATGTATTTGTGGTAAATTCTACAGAGACGAGTAGTGGCCACTAGAAGAAGACATTGCATGCTGTACTGGGCAGAGAAAGAAATGGAAGGGAACAACTCATCAGGGATGACGTCATGGAAGTTTGGGCCAAAAAGAGACGAAAAGGAGAAGAGAACAGCTCCCATCAGAGATGACGTCTCCTGTGAGTCCCTGCTGTCAGGGGTAAGTTTACTTCTGTGTTGAGTCAGTGCTGAATTCATGTGATGGTGACCTGACTACTGGTGATGTGATTGCTGGGGTTGTATGTTATGCTGGTGCTTATGTAGTGTCACTGTGGGCTTGTCCCTGATTGTAAAGTGCACACCTGACTCTGTGATGAGGGGTTTCTCTGCACCACGGTTTCTTTCTTGCTTGTGTGTAGGCTGCTTTCACACGGAGCGGTTTTGGTGCATTTTTTGTGTAGAAATGTACAGCATTAACTGCTCTGCCTTTCTGCACAAAAAGGCACCACAAACACATCAAAAACACTCCGTGTGAAAGCACCTTCATAGTGTAGTTTATGTTAGAAAGTGGCGAGGTGCGAGAACAAGGGAATTGTTTTAAGCGGATATTGTATGTGGGCTGGTGGGGGCTTAGTGCCAGGGCTGATTTTTATTCCCAGTCCTGCCCTGGGCATGTGTCTGGATATCTGAAGGTGCCTGCAAGGACCCTGGCTGAGATATATACACCATTATATACCCTTCCTGCTATTGACACCTTACATACCCGCCCTCTGCTCAGACCCATGGGGCGGAGCGTCTTGTGCCCCGAAACTGTGCACTCTAGATAACGCATCTGCGTTTGTTTGCTGGGACCCGAAACGGTGTTCCACACAGAATTTGAAGTCCTGCAGTGCCAGGAACCACCGGGTTACCCTCGCGTTCTTTCCTTTATTTTGGGACATCCACTTTAGTGGGGAGTGATCTGTGATCACCCTAAATTGTTTTCCCACCAGGTAATATCTAAGTGACTCAATTGCCCACTTCAGGGCCACACATTCCCTCGCTATGATGGAATAATTTTTCTTGGCTGCCGATAGCTTCCGACTGAGGTACACGGCGGGGTGCTCTTCCCCATTAATTCTTTGGGATAAGTCTGCCCCTAAGCCTACTTCTGAGGCGTCTATCTGTACCAGAAACTCCACCCTAAAATTAGGGGTGATCAGTACAGGCCTCTTACATAGAACCTCTTTAAGTCTTTGGAAGGCTTGCTCTGTCTCTGGATTCCACTTTACCATGGTGGATTTTACTCCCTTTGTTAGGTCTGTGAGAGGGGCGGCTACTGAGGCAAAGCCTGGCACAAACCTCCTGTAATAGCCTGCAATGCCCAGGAAGGCTCTAACCTGTTTTTTGGACACAGGTTGAGGCCAATTCCTAATGGCTTCATGCTTATCTAGTTGCCATGACTAAGGGGGTCTCCCCGAAACACGTCGGCTGTCGTGCCTGCACTGCTCATTTCTTTTTTATGGATGACTAAATAAAGACTTGTTTGTATCTTATTTACTGGGATCGCTGGATCACTTCTATTTTTATCTAGTTGGGGTTTGATGATCCCTCGGCCGATGTTGTAGCCGAGGTAGCAAGCCTCCTCTAGCCCTATTGCGCATTTCTACGTATTGGCCGTTAGCCCGGTGGCCCCTATCGCGTCTGGGACTACTTGCACTTTAACCAGATGGGAATCCCAATTGGCACTGTAGATTACCACATCATCCAGGTAAGCGGCTGCGTAATTTGTATGAGGATGCAGAATGATGTCTATTAGCCTCTGAAAGGTCGCAGGGGTCCCATGTAGACCAAAGGGAAGGACCACATACTGGAAATTTCCCTCTGGGGTAGAGAATGCTGTTTTCTCCCTGGTCTCATCTGTGAGGGGAACCTGCCAATACCCTTTGGTGAGGTCTAAGGTGGTCATATACCTCGCAGGCCCCATACTCTCTATCAGCTAATTGAACCGTAGCTTGGGGTCAGAATTGAATTTGGAGATTTCATTCATCTTGGTGAAATCATTACAGAACCGCAAGCTTCCTTCCGGCTTATGAATGATCACAATTGGGCTTGATCACCCACTTTGTGACTTCTCTATGACCCCTAAGGTTAACATTTTCCTCACCTTTTCTGAGATGGCTTGCCTCTGGGCTTCCGGTACCCTGTATGGTCTTAACCGTACCTTTTGACAGGGCTCGGTGGCTATGTCATGTTTAATGACGACTGTCCAGCCGGGTAGACCCCTCAGTTCCTCTGTAGGATTTCCCTGACCTCCTGCCTCTGGGCCTCTGACAAGGACTCTGCGATATGGACAGGGGGTAACCTCCCTGACCTCCTTTGCAGCCACCAGATTTTCTCGGTCCTTCCAGGGTTTGATGAGGTTAACATGATAGATCTGGTATGGCTTTCTTTTCCCTGGCTGGAAAACCTTGTATTTCACCTCACTCACTTGTTCACAGATCACATAAGGGACTTACCTCTTGGCTAGGAACTTACTCTCTACGGTCGTGACAAGTACGAGCACCCTGTCCCTTGGCTGAAAGGGTCTGAACCTTGAGGTCCTGTTGTAAACCCGGGCCTGGGCTTCCTGGGCCTGCTGCATGTTTTCCCTTACAATGGGCATAACTGCCGCGATTCTGTTCTGCATGTCGACTATATGCTCGATGACACTCCTGCAAGGGGTTTCCTCTTGTTCCTAGGACTCTCTGGCTATGTCCAGGAACCCTCGGGGATGTCTCCCATATAGCAGCTCGAATGGAGAGAACCCCGTGGATGCCTGTAGGACTTCCCAGATGGAGAACATCAGATAGGGCAACAGGCGATCCCAATCCCTTCCATCCTTGTCCACCACCTTTCTTAACATCCCTTTTAAGGTCTTGTTAAAACGTTCTACCAGACCATCGCTCTGGGGATGGCACACGGAGGTGCGCAGGTGTTAATTTTTAGCAGGCGACACAGCTCTTTGGTCACTTTAGACATAAATGGAGTGCCCTGATCTGTCAGGATCTCCTTTGGGATCCCTGTATGGGTGAACAAATAGAAGCGCTCCTTAGCTATCCCTTTGGAGGAGGTGTTTATGAGGGGTATGGCCTCGGGGTAGCGGATGGCATAATCCAATACCACTAGGATATGCTGATGTCCTTGGGCCGACTTAGGGAGGGGACTGACCATATCCATGCCAATCTGCTCAAATGGCACCTCTATAATGGGTCTAGGAACCAATGGACTCCGGAAATGGGATCTAGGGGCATGGACCTGACACTCCGGACAAGATTGACAAAACTCTTCTACTGCCCTATAGATGCCTGGCCAGTAAAAGTTCTGCTCCACCCACTCCCTAGTTTTCTCCGCCCCCAAATGTCCCCCCAACATATGGGAATGGGCTATCTCAGGACCAAACGGACCTGGATTCGGGGTACAACCAATTGCTCCACCACCTCTGTTGGTGTCTTTTTCACCCTGTACAGGAGGTTATTCTGTAGGCGAAGTGAGGGTACACAAACTTCTCCCCAGCATCCTGTGGTCTACCATCTATGACCTTTACGCTTTTCCAAGCGTTCTGCAGGTTAGGGTCCCTCAATTGTTCCCTCTAGAGACTGGCAAGGAGGAGAGTTCCAACTCAGAGGGGGTCTCCTCTGGGTCTTCAGCCAGGACCAACAATGGAAAAGGCACCGGTTCTACATTATCACCATGGCATATGTTATTTACAGGTGGTACAACATCATATATGCATTTGTTTTTATTCCCCCATAAATCCCAAAACAAGGGGAAATCACCCTATGGGGTAAGCTTGCAACAACGGCCACCTCATGTTGTGTCACCCCACAGGCAGTCTCTATTGCAAGTATGGCAGTGGGGTAGTCCTTGGTGTCACCATGTATACACACTACCCCTATTCGCCGTGTGTGTAGTTGGTCCGGGTTCACCAGTTGTGCTTGCACTAGGGTCACCCAACTCCCGGAGTCCAGGAGGGCCTGCACCGAATGTCCATTAACGGTGACAGTGCACTCCTCAGCCACAACCCTTGTGGAGTAAGATGGCCGTGCAAGCCAAGAGGTACGCCTTCCAAAGTCACATTCCATGGGTTCCCCCATATCTGGGCAACGTGCCGCCACATGTCCCAGTCCTTGGCACCGCCAGCAGACTATGGGGTCCCGGGCCTTAGGAACAGGGTCCCGCTTTGAGGTGGGTGGCCTCTCCCCCTTCCGTTTAACTGTGCCCTCCTTTTAGGACAGGAGCAGTCTTACCGCGGGATGAGGTCTGCAGATTCCCATGTGGATGTAGCACCTGCAGGAACTCCTCAGTAGCGCTGCATCGCTCCACCACCGTGACCAGTTCATCCCCGCAGGTGTCAGAGTCTCTGGCTGTAGCCACTTGTTGGTAAGGTGGAACAGGTCGTACATTTGGGACCTTGCGGGTTTGGCAGGATCAAACTCCCAGTGTTGGACTCTCTGGGCTCTTACAGCCAGGGTGACCCCCATTCGGGCCAGTATCTCACCACGCAGTTTGGCGTAGTCCTTGGCATCTTGGACCCTTAGGTCAAAATAGGCCTTCTGTAGTTCGCCCGTTAGGAAGGGGGCCAGGACATCCACCCACTGGACCACAGGTAGATGCTCTCTCTCCACTATCCTTTCAAAGGTAAGCCTCGATGTCATCACAGCCAAGGCCTGTAGCTGTTGCTGCAGAGTCTGATTTACCTGCTGTTGCTCCTTCACGTGGCCTGGTAGGTCTCGATTAGCAGGTAATTGGTCTCAGCTTGGGCCCGGCTGGTCTCCTCTTGCGCCTTCTGCTGGCCGCCATTAGCTGGAGGTTAGCATTTGCTTGTTTAATCTGTTTTACCAGCTTGTCCATTTTCACTGATTCGGCTGTCTGTGCAGTAGCTGCTTTCACCCAGGACATACGTTTCTCATGCTTCCTTCTGTCTCAGGTACTGTGTCTTATCAGAGTACTACCTCTAATATTCCCGTGACATACCTCCACCATACGTGAGCTTTTAGCAACTCTGGAACCTTGGCACACGTTTTTCTTCAAACAGAGACAGATCTTCGGGTGTAAAATACAGGGCCTCTGTATTTTTATTAGGCAGCAAACACAAAGCCAGTGCAAGGCATGCACAAATACAAACAGAAACAAAAACCTGCCCGTCTGAGCTCTTACTAACAAAGCAACACATGCTAACACTTTGTAAGTATCCCTGCTGGTTTTCCAGCATGTGTCCTCCCAAGACTTGAACGTAGTCTGGGGGTTGTAGCCACCTCTAGTCAGCTCACCTGCTGACTTCTATATCCCAGGCAAATCCTGGAGTGGAACATGGGGAGTAAGCACCCACCCTGCTCTATGCTTACTCCCAATGAAAGGCTGACCCGGGAATGGCTGGAAGCCATGCTGACACATTAAACAAATTAAACATATATCAGTCTATACTGTCGACACCTATGTTATTTTGGCCTTTCATTCCCCAAAGGCTTCCTACCTTGGGGCATGTGTCTGGACATCTGATGGTGCATGCAAGGACCTTGGCCGGGATATATACACCATTTTATACCCTTCCTGCTGTGGCCACCTTACTATATATATATATATATATATATATATATATATATATATATATATATATATATATATATATATATTATGTGTGTGTGTGTGTGTGTGTGTGTGTCTATACAGCCCTCAGTCTCCTTTCTACTCTGCAGAGTAACTTTTACCACAAGTCTGTCGGTTCAGCTCAGTTGTGTCGGTCAGTCTAACCAGGAAGTAACTCATGGAACCTGTCCTATTTCCTGTAGGACAGATTTCTGCAGAGGACGGAGCCCTGCAGCCATTTAATTCTTCTATAATTATAATAGACAAAAGGAGCAGAATTGTCTAATTAAAGTTATTTAGGATTTTTTTTTCATCATGACATTTAGTTTATATAATTAGTTTTCTACGAGAACACCTTTTACCATCCCTATAGACCTCAATAGAAAATCTGACCCCTAATCTACACACAGATTTTCAGAGGTTGTATTTCAAAACTGATGGCTTTGCAAAAAACTTGGAACATGCACATTCTTTTGTCGGATTTCCAACGGAAAATGTACTGTTCAATGTCAATAGGACAGCCAAATCCAAATTCCATCTTTAAAAATAGTGACAAAAATGAAAAACCAATTGCAATATACTGTTGGATTCTGTTATAGAGTCAGACAACAGATATTTTACAATTACTATTTAAACATACCCTAAGAAAGACCTAAGCACCATAAAGGCCAAAGAAAAAACTGATATAGGGTTTATATATTTTAGTTCTAAGGTAATAAAAAGGAATTGTCTTTATTCAGTCCTGCGGAGAGTCAACTAAAAAGAAATGGTGAATTTACATAAATATTTGAATGACCTGTGCTAAAAATATGGTAAAAATCTGTTCCATGTAAAGTCTCCTCAAAACACAAAGGAGTGCTCCCTGCATCTAGAGAAAAAAGTTCAATCTAAAAAGGAGAAAAGGCTTTTTTTCTGTTCAAGTGGTGTGGCTGTGGAAGACGATAATCAGCTTAGAAACTGGTTTTAACAGTAAAACTATTAAAAAAGATTTAGATGATTTTTTGACTTAGAAGAAAATAAAAGCTTAAATAATTGTATAGAATCTGAGTTTGTGTCTCAATCCAGTGAAGTTGCATGTGGAATCTGGAATATTTCCCTTATCCTTTAGGCAGACTGGCTTGATGCTTTGTAATGTTTTGTGCCTTCTTACAGATCAGTGTTCTAATATTTACACGTTTCCTTTTATCCATGTCCTGTCCTGAACCATATTAGCAATATTCCTATAATAAGTTGTGACATCTATTCGGTGGTAGGACTCTTGTTTCAACTAACTAATCATTTATCTATTGCATTTGATTCTTCCACACGTACATGATAAAACTGAGTACGAAAAGTAACGAGGGATATAGCAACTAAGAAATGAACATCCGTCAGTTTTTTTTATTTTTTTCCTTTCCCTGGAAGGAACTGATAGAGCCTTTTGATTGAATGTTAGAGATTGTAACATAAAAAATATAGAACACTATTCACAGATTGATTTAAGAGACATGTTTAATAAAAAATAGCATTCCTGGAGTTTTCATTTATTTTTAAAGTGGCAAAAATCTTAGTAGAGAGAGTAAAGCAAGAGGATACATAAGTTTAAAGTAAAATGTGAGTATTAAACTATAAAAACACTTTTTAAAGATATATCATCGTATTAGAAAAAAAACTTCCATTGATTGCATCACTCTTGACCTTTACCAAAAATAAAAAAAGCAGTACATAGTTTAAGAATCATAGACGAAACACAATCTAACTAGACTTATAACATGCAAAAAGTTGAACTGTTTATATATTTTGATGAGTACATTAAATCAACTTTCAAAGTGCAGAAACAAAAAGTAAGTAAACCCTTTGCATTGTGCATGTGTGCTAAACGTTCCACTTTTGACTCATCTATACAAAATAAAAATGATAATAATCTTTATTTGTAAAATAGGACCAGTAAAAAGTCAAAACAAAGGCAACAAAAATACCAGAAGAGACAGCAATCTCTGATGGTTTACAGGGAACAATGCTTGACAGCCAAGTCCTAAAGGAAGAAAATATATAGTACAATACATATCGGACAATGTAAAAGGTAGCCCACAAATAATAGCCAAGGCAGACCATACACAAGATTAATCACCATACACATAATTTATCAAACAATGTAAATAAATATTAATAACAAATAAAACAATACATGTATGATTCAGCATGAATGGATCTATACATTACTATACTCTTTAGTATAAGCAGTGAAGAATAATCTGTCCATAGAACATTTTCCCAAAGGCACTGTGGAACATTCAGGTACTCCTAAGGCAAACTTCCGCTCAGTAGCAAAAGTTGACAGTTTTTGACACTGCTTTGGAGGAAAAAGAAATTAGGGCCACACAAAGAGATCGAATTTCTCAAAAATTTGATTCACCAAGTTCGCCGAATTTTCCGACAAAAATTTTATTTGGACCCAAATTTATTTGCGTCATTACATTAAAAACCACTATTTCATGGCTGCAGAGAGCCTGTAGGTGTTGTAAACATTTGCCATGTAAAATTTGCAAAAGGAACGGGTTTTGGGTCTTCATCAAACTATTTTTTTAGTATGACACGCACCTGACAGCCCCCTCTTAGAATCCTTCACTCTTCAATTCCCTGGGCATTTACAGGGGCAAAACTGACCAAATAACTGAAGTGGGAATGCTGCCTGAAAAGGTAACGTCAGCGCCACCTTGAAAGAACCGAGATGAGGGCAAGATATCAACAGGCAAAGAAACAATAGTAGTTCCTGAAGCCGGGCAGGTCGCAGCGCAAAAAGGGGGACGTACAGCAGGAGTCCCCCCACGAAGCCACAGTTTCCTTTTGTCTTTTAAGCCGTGGTTTACCCCCCAAGCCAACTTTTTAAACGAATGGTTGACAGGCCCCACTTTTCCCAAAACACTAAAATTCCAGCCAACGCGGTGAATTCGTTAAGGCAAAAACCCCTTATTGGGGAAAGGCCAGGACAGGTGGGGGGCCCTTAACTCAACCTGTCCCGTTCGCTTCCAAAAAACCCCAGAGAACAACTATGGGCTGGGGCCCTCGGGGCCACAAAAACAGTGTGGGACCAACTATTTGGGGACAGGGGCAGCAAAGGGGAGGGAAGACTTGGGCTGCTTCTTGCAGAAGGGGGGCCAGTAGTGATTTGGGAGGTGGCATGAGGGTTTGTTGAGGGGGGCCAGGCATTGTACAGCGACACGTTGAGGGGGACGTTGACAGGCAAACATAATCGATCCGATCGCACATGGAGCCGGGTGAAAGCAAGCGAGGCGGGGACAAGGTATTTGATCCCTAGTTAAACAAGGCATAAAGTCCCCCAAAAAAAAAAAATTTCAGGCCCCTTTTCCACCCTCCTTGTGCCCCCTTTCTCCTTGATGAAATGGCGCCCTAGCGTCACCTACCTTCGACACCATTGTCCCCCCCTGCAAAAGAAAGGACTTCATCATAAGCTTTGGGGAGAAGAGAGCGGCGGCTTGTGTGTCAGGCAGTGGCGCCCCGAAAGCGGTAGTGTACCCAGGAGCAGCAGGGTGGACTTGTGAGTTGGGAGCCAAACGGCCAATTTAAAACCACCCATTTAAAACAGGCCGAAAAAGAAAGGCACAGGGGCTCCCCGGGGGGCAGGGGGCGGTAACAGTCAGTCTGCGGCATGGTGGTAAAAGCCCTATGGGGGGCGGGTCCCAAAATTTTTTTGACAAAAAACATAGAGGGCGAACATGGCTATATGTAGAATTTTGGGCAGAAAGTTTACGGGGACCGGGGGACCAAACTTTGGGGCCAAACCCCGGCATTTTGCATCAACATCATGCAGTGTCACCATAATGGCCTTGGAGAAACTGTCTCAGATGTGGTGGTCCACCTGTTGCAACAGCAGAAGCCCCCAGTGGTCCCCCATTTTCAGGCAGTCAAAGCTTCCCCCACCTCTGCCGAAGATAACTTCCTGTTTTTTTAAATCATCTCCCCTGCCAATACCCCCTTGCTCCTTGGAAATCATGGTGCCAGCAATCGTTCACTGAGCGATTTGCCAAGAGACCAGAAATTGTCTGCCACCCCTAAGGGCAAAGCTGACCGGCCCTGTCCAAGTTGGGAAATGCTGTCCCCCCCCCTTTTCAAGTGGGGTCTCTCATGTTCAGAGAACCGGCCAGGAAACTTTGCAACATTTGCCATTTTCCTACAACTCCAAGCACACCCTCCTTGAGCTAAGCAGAACAGAGGAACTATAAACAGAGAAAAACAGAAATTTATGAAGTTTGAAATTGATTAACAGGGAGAAATTGATTAACAGGGAGAAATATGTGAACCGGCAGAAATAATGAAAGGGGGTAAAATATATGAACAGGGGGAAATTGATGAAAAGGGAAAAATTGATGAACAGGGGGAAATTGTGAACAGGGAGAAAATTGATGGGGCGGGAAAATTTTAAATGGGAGAAATTTTTTGGGTGATCCAAGTGGACAGGATACTCCCCTGTGAATTCGATGTCAAAAGTGGGAGCTCATATGACACCTGCCCTTTGCTCAGGCCTTTTTTAGGAGGACCCTTTTTTGTGTCAGTCGCCAGGTACGGGGTAATAAAGTCATTCCCTGCTTCAGCCTGGAACAGATGCTTGCAAAAACTGTTTTGTCAGGGACTGGAGACGGGGGGCACATTCACGGCCAATGAGTCCAGTGGGGGGCGAACTGGAGGAGGAGGAGGAGGAAAAACCCCGGGCACAAACGTGTCTGTTGAAATGAGTGTTTTTTTTTTTTTTCAGGGGACAGGAGAGAGCATTTGGAAAAAATTAGGAAGACAGGCAGATGACCCAGACCACCGTGGGAGTATACTGGGGGATGGGGGCAGGAAGCCCTCAAGTCACTTGCACAGATTTCCCACTGCTTGCTTATTTGCCCGGGTAGTGACAGCTGAATTGTCACCACCGGAGAAGGATTCTTCTTGCATTCCCCCCTCTTGGACCCTCGGGTTACCGGTCCCAAATAGGGCATTTTTTTCTCCCGCCAAACAGAGGGGCAAACTCAAGTACAAGATCATCCTATGTAATCAGTTTTGGCCCCCCCTATCCCGCGCCATTTTCCATCCTCAGCGTCTGACCGGGTGGGTTTATCAGAAACTAATTTACCACCGCCACAAGCTATGGAGGGGGTTAGGACATACCAGCCCATCACAGAAATCTGAGTTGGGAGTTGTGATGAGCACTTTCTTCACCACCTAGTGATTTTTGGTCCCACCTGAAACCAGCAGCCCTGGAGCAGCCCGAACCCTGGGGTTCTTTTTGGGGTACCCCCCTCAGCTACATTCTGATGCTGCCACCCCGCCCGATTCCACAACTGCTGCCAGCTTCTCCTTCAACCCCCACATCTTTACAAGGGGGCTGGGATTGCCATCCACCTCCCCACCTTTACGGGGCCCTTACAGCCTTCTGATGCTGCTGCCCCCTCACAACTCAGGTCCCTCCCTGTGCTGTCATCTCCAGGCAAAGTCACCATGTCACCTCTGGTTGATTTGCTTTATTGCCACCTCCTATTATGCCGCCCCCTCAAAAAAATGACATTTGTGCCACTCCCGGCCAGATGTGCGCTGCGCAACCTCCCCCACTGTGTACTTGTGCCGCTGTGGCCAAATCATGGGGCGCCACCTTCACAATTCTGTATTTGCCCCTTGTGGGTATTTATGGGTGCGCCAAATGACCACCTCTCCCGTCGACTACCCATGGTTTTCTAAAACGTTTCCACCCCCCCACCACTTTATGATGTTGCCACTAATGTTTTTTTTTCCCCCCCCTTTTAATCTTCACAAGGGAAAGAAAAGGAAAAAAAAAAACAACCGTTTGGGGTTTTTGGAGAAGCCGTAAGGCTAGTATGCTGGTCCTTTGTTTGTATCAGAAATTTTTTCAGATAATAGGTACCAAAACAGGAGTGGATACAAAACACAGAACACAGCAAATATTTTAATCTACATTTTTTTGGGTCAACCCTGTTTCTTTTTGGCTTTACAAGATGGGTTATTGAACCAATTGAAAGTGAACACTGAAGGATCAAAGGAACGGCAAAATGATTACTTCGGTCAATGCAAAATTACTGATGAAAACCCCCCCCTCTTCTACTCTTTGGGGAGGCCTACATGTATCAGCATTTAAAAATCACCACAATAATTTAAAAAATGTTTCCGTTTCCCACAGATAGCAAATCCCAAAAGACTGGAGTGGTGGGAAATTTGAGAGTATGTAAAAGGGGAAAAACACAAACAGTGGTTTAACAAGAAATTCCGCAAAAAAAAAAATGAATTAAATCTTGGCCACAAAATTAAAATACCCCCACCGGGCTAATTGATGGATTTCAGGCTGATGTGGGGGAAAAAAACACAAAGCCTTTATTTTCTCCAAATTTTCCCCCCAAATCAAAGGTTTTTAAAATTTAAAACTTTGGGTAAAGGAAATATGTACAGAAAACCAGATGTAAATTAGGCCCAAAAGGGCAATAAAGTAAAGACAAAACCCTTTTTTTTGTCCAAATTCCGCACAATCAAGAAGTTAGATTAAGCCTTTGAATGCAATAGCGTACAGAAAAACCGATGTAAATTGGCTATAGAGGACCCCAAAAAGTAAATACACCTTTTTTTTTTTTCCAAATTTCCGCACAATCAAAAAAATTAATTAACCTTGTGATGAAATATACAGAAAAACCAATGTAAATTTGGCGTAATGGGGACAAAAAAAAAAAAAACACCCTTATTTTAGTGCGAATTAACTCCAAACAAGGGGGTTTAAAAAAAATTTGGGTAAAAAATGGGCGAAAATTTATTTTAACGAGGGGAATTCGTTTTTGAATTTCAGGAAACTTTGGTTCGAAAGAATCAAAAATTTGGGTACTTCGTGTGAACGAAGTGTGCT